>CM076578.1:1446467205-1446597223 GCA_034641835.2 Pinus albicaulis | reverse complement strand
TGACGTTCTAAACGTCGAATGAAATATCATCAGAATTGTGACAGTTGAGCAAGCGTCGATATTGCGACACTTTTTAAGCTTCGAAATAGTGACACTTTACAAAAGGTCAAAAAAAGTGTCGGTATTGCGACACTTTGGCAAAGCGTCGGTATTGCGACGTAATGGCTAACCAAATTTTTTCCAACCTTAAACTGTTGCTCTTACGATGAATATGTGTCGAAATAGTGACAAAGTGGCCGTCAGAAATTGGGCCAAATTTACTAGTGCATGGTAGCTCAAGATGAGCTCAATGATGATGATATGGCAGGTGATGCTGAAATGATAGGAGATGATGATGGGTCATGTGATGATGATGTGGTAGCTTGACATGATGCCATGTAGCATGTTGAAATGACACTCAAGGAGTGCCATGTGGTAGGTGTGACATCATGATAACATCAACATAAGGGTGACAAGTGATCCTTAGGTTCGAGTCACATGGTGTGGTCCCATGAGGTTTCTAAAAACTTGGTCCTATACACAAAATGGGCTCCCGCACATGTATAGTTTCATGGCTTGTGGCTTGTGGCTTGTATGGAATGTGAAAAAGAGTAGAGAAACTAGTGAAGGAATGGCCTTCATGGTTGGACTGAGGTGGCTTTGTTTTGAAACTCTCTATGGATATCTATGGTGAGAGCAAATAATTTGATGTGGATCATTGTGGTTTGATTAGATCATATATATGAATTGGATTTAGGTGATATTATACATTTTTACATGGATCTTTGTGTTGAGGACCGATAGTTTGTTGTGGATCTATGCAGTTTGATTGGCTACTAGCGAGGAAAAACATTTTTACGTGGATTTATGTGGTGAGCATGGACAATTTGTTGTGGATATTTTTGGTTTGATTGGATCCCATTTTTGGATGTGGATCGTTGAACATTGTGGTTTGATTGCCTCTTGGTTTCAGTGACGTGGATCTTGGAACATTGTGTTTTATTGGCTTCTAGTTTATGATGCGGGTCTTTGTGGTTTGATTGGTTGCTAAGTTTTGATGTGGAATGTTGGCTTTAGGGGTCCTGGCCCAGGTTCGCACGTTAAGGTTTGCCAACAAACCCCTATACTACTGGCCATTTCGGCAGTGACCTGCTTGTGCAGGTAAAAGTCTCACCCAAAGTAGTATGGGAGGGTACTAGAACCAGGTTTCCGCACCCAAAAAGAGAGTAGGTAAGCCAAACCACGCACAATGCACAGATATATGAAATAGAGCTAGTTCACAGGCTTAAGTAAATAACCAGTGTACACAGTATTACATATCTAGATCTTAGGTCCGCATCCATATGCGTTCGACCAACAAAGATATAAATTACAGTATGCGTAACAGTACAAATAGCATATATTATAGATAAACACAGCAGATAACACAGATCATTCGTACCTTATCATAGATTTAACACAAAGTGCAGATTCATATAACAGATAGATCCAAAATCAAATACTAGCAATACTTCTCATATATTATTAGCAGATTCTTACATAACCCCAAATCCCACCTGCGCACACAGCCAGCAGGGTCCGCACACAATAGGACAAAGGATATTTACGCACACAGCCAGTAGGAGTCCGACCCAAATACCCGAAACCCAAAACTAAAAATCCGCACTTAGCATTCACTTATATTCATCTTCTACCTATCGACTCAAAAAGACTTACTATTTATACCAAATTAGCCTAGACTTACCTTGGGCCGCAAACCATGGTTTGTGGACTCCTAGGTTTACCTATTTTCCCACTTTACAACTCATTGGGGCTTTGATCCTCCCTATCACCCCTACGATAGACTAAATATAATCAAAATAATTCAAAATTGGACCAGATTTCATCAGTGTGGGGGACCCTGCTCCAACAGTCCCCCAACACAATCTTGTGACTCGTCTCGAGTCACAGTGGTCGTAGGTCTTCCTTCTTCTTCCGTGTAGCGTCTCTATTCCAGGAAAGAGGTACCTTCAGCATTTGCACAATCATTATCCTTCGTTGTCGAAGGGCTGTGCTACGAAGTAGTGTTCCAGATATTTCTTCAGCTGACGCGTGCGTTCAAAGTCCCCGTCGATACTACTGTGGCTGGGCCAACAGATTGTAGCTAATTTGGCCGTGTAGTCATTATCTATGATATGGTTTGAGTCTACTACCATTAGAGTATCCTGGAAGCATATCACCCTACAAGGTGGCCAACCGGATAGCTCCTCCATCCGTAATTTCCTTGACTAGATAGGGGCCCAACTAATGTTGTCGAAACTTACGTGGGTGCTTCGCAAAATGGCTTTCATATAAGAGTACCAGGTCATCTGCTGTGAACGTCTTCTAGTGGATATGACAGTCGTGCCATGCCTTATCACGCATTTTCTGGACTTGCTGATGAAAATTGGCCATAAACTGGTCTTCCTCTAGGGCGGTGAGTTGCATTAGGCATTCTTCGAGGACGGCTGGGTCATCCATGTTTGTAAAGGCTGCAATGCGTAGACTAGGAAAAATATACTCCATAGGCATGATGGCCTCCTTGCCGTAAGTCAATCGAAAGGGGGTTTGACCTGTTAATTTTTTGCAAGTGGTTCGATAGGCCCAAAGAATTGATGGGATATGCACGTCCCAATCACTACGGTTAGTGTTGCAGGCCTTGGTTAGTGCCTGTTCCAATATTTTATTGAATGCTTCAACAACCCCATTAGCCTGTGGGTGCTAAGGAGTGCTTTTTGCATGATGAATCTAG
This sequence comes from Pinus albicaulis, assembly GCA_034641835.2. Lineage (NCBI taxonomy): Eukaryota > Viridiplantae > Streptophyta > Pinopsida > Pinales > Pinaceae > Pinus > Pinus albicaulis. The sequence goes on along the minus strand of CM076578.1, from coordinate 1,446,594,474 downwards.
AATTATTCAGTCAAGGCTTGGATGGTTTCATTAACAAAGTGTGTGCCTCGATCACTCATGAGGATCTTGGGGCACCCAAAGTGGGTTAGAATCTGCTAAAAAATGAAGCATGCAACAATCTCCACAGTACAATCTATTACTGCTTAGGCTTCTGCCCATCGAGTCACGTAATCTGTGGCAATGATTATATAACGGGCACCTACTTTCTTTCCTGGCGGACTAATAGGTCCAAAAAAATCTATGGCCCATTTATCAAAGGCTTGTAGGGCCATTTGTGGTTGTAAGGGCATCTCATCGCGCCTTGATGGCCGTCTCATTCGTTGACATGTATCACAGGCTCTGCAATAATGCCAGGAATCACTATGTACAGTAGGCCACCATAGCCCTGCCCACAAAATCTTTTGCGCCGTTGCTTTTCCCGCATAGTGCCCACCTGCTATTCCTTCATGGGCTTCTATTAGGATGGCTTGTCGCTCATGCTCCAGAACATACCTGCATAGTACTTCATCTACACCTAACTTATATAGGCAGCCTGCGATGATAGTAAAATATTCCGCTCGTGTGACCAACTCCTTTTTTTGCTGGACCGAGTAGTCTGCTGGCGCCATACCAGTAGTTAGGAACTGGATGATATCAACAAAGTGTGCATCGACAATCTTAATGGTTAACAGTTGTGCGTCGGGTAGGCCGTCTTCCAGACTAGTAGGTTCTTCTCCAATATCAATACGAGATAGGTGATTTGGTCTCGCGTTCAGCTTGCCCGGTTTAACTATGATTTCTAAGTTATATTCCTGGAACAACAACAACCATCGATAGATTCCCCCCCCCCCAACACAGGCTTATTCACCAGGTATTTTAAGGCTGAATGGTCAGTATACATTTTTAAGTGACTTCCGAGCAAGTAGTGGTGATATTTTTGTAGTGCGTAGACCATGGCCAGTCCTTCCCTTTCTGTTGTGGCATAATTGCGTTCAACATTTGAGATTTTTCGACTAGAAAAGGTGATTGGATGATCAATGTCCCCCTCACCCGGTTGCATAAGGATGGCTCCTAAAGCGATGCTTGAGGCATCTACGTGTACATGAAATTCCTTCTTTCAATCAGGAAAGACAAGAATAGGTGCCCAAACCATATTTTCTTTGACTAGTTTGAAGATTTTCTAACATTCACCGTCTAAAAAAAAATCGATATCCTTCTTAAGTAGCTTGTTGAGCAACGATGTGATTAGTGCGTACTGTTGAATGAACTTTCTCTAGTAGCCTGTATGTCCCAGAATTGAGCGCAAGTGTTTTTCAATTTTGGGGACAGCTAGGTTGATGATGACAACAATCTTGGTGGGATCCATCATCAACCCTTAATGGCAGACTATATGCCCATGTAAAATGCCGAAAGGTACGCAGAAAACACACTTCTTGATGTTGAGGGAGATTTGGTATTTGTGGTAGGCATCTAACATTAAGCGCGGGTTTGAGACATGCATTCATACTAAGCCAAATATAGTCCAATCATGACAGTAGACTTCTACAAATTTGTGGTTGACTTCCTTGAACACTGCAACCACGATGTGTGAGAAGATCTTCGGAGCATTCTTGAGTCCAAATGGCATTACAGTATACTGGAAGGACCCCCTTTTAGTGGCAAATGTATTTTTACTATGGTCTTCTGGGGAAATGCGGATCTGATGATAGCCCGAGAACCCATAGGTAAATGAGTACACCTCTTGACCACCTACACTGTCTAGTATTCCATCTAAAAAGGGTGTCAGGAACGGGTCGTGTATGCAGGCATCATTTAACTTGCGTAGGTCAACGCAGATCCGAATTCTCCCCTTTGTTTTCTTTTCCTGAACAACCATCGGAATGATCCAGTCTGATTGTTCGACTGGTTCTATGATATCGACAGTGAGCATTTTATCCAATTCCTCCTTCACTTTTTGTTTGTACTTCAGGTTCAATTAGTAAGGCTGTTGCTTGATTGGTCGGGCATCGAGCTTGAACGTAATGTGCATAGCTCCCAGATCACCAATGATCCCCTTGAGTTTGGAGAATTTTCTTGGAAAGAGGTCCTGATATTTTTTCAGCAACTTCGCCACCTTGCTGATGGTGTCATTATCCCAATAGTCACCGATCTTGGCCAAATTGGGTTGGGTTGCTGTCCCAATATTGACTTCGGGTAGCTTTAGCGGTTTCATTACATCTACCATTTGTAGTGAAGGTCCTGCAACTGCGCAGTCTCCTTCAGATTCTGGAATAGAGAAATTGCGTGGATTGTCTTCTTCCTCGGTGATCATAATATTGCAGCAATTGGCGATGTCTCGCATTTTCATATCCCAGGTTGGGTCCCTGACTGTAGTAGATGGATTAGAGTTACCAAATATATATGCATCTAGGTCTTGCAGAGCTTTGTCTAATGCTTCCGAGCCTCCGACCAACCCAAAGGTCCTGATAAAGTCCTCCTGCAATTTTTTCGAGAGAGCGGTCCACTGATGCAGCTCTGCATCCAAGTACCAGGTGGTCGGGATTGGGCCTAATGTGTGGATAAATGAAAGAACCCATTCCTTGGAGGTTTGAGTCTGCCAATTATCCATCCATGCTTGCAAATGTTCGCGCGGGTTTCCTGGGCCAAAGAACTTTGCAATTCTTATCTGAGGCGGAGCTTTAAATCGTAGGACCATCATTTACCGACATCTTTCCCAGTTTGGAAGTGTTGCCTTGTGGGTTTCCCACCATCTCACGGGTGTGGTGCATAGGGCCAAATTAAGGGCCCATACCAGCCTTTATTCTGGGACTTCTTCCTCAAGTTGTCCCAAAAATATCTCAACTTCTCCTGAACCATCAAAGAAGGATAGGTCCCTTATCTCTGTGGATATACAGCATAGCGCAGATACATTATGTAACTTTTTTTTCCAGTTGTCCATTTCGTCATCAGTGTCGGATAAGCATTCACTCTCTTTTTCCCAGCAAAGCATACCTTCGTCTGTAGGGTTGACCCACTCTTGATCCTGGGCAGTAAAATTATAGATGTGGTCTAATTTGTCTTTTGTATGTACAAGTTTGGTGTATCGCTCTCCCTCCGTCGGGTCTAAAGGGACGACCACCCATGTCCCATCGACTTCAAATACGATGCTACATTTTTTTAAGTTAATGACACTGCCCATGTCGATGGCCCAACCTAGCCCTAGGAGTGCTGGGTAGGGGTCTGTATCCTCCTCAATCTGAATAAACTCAAAGTCCGCTCGTACCTTAATCCCAACGATATCAACAACTACCTGTGATGGCCTCCCCAATGGGACTATTTTCTGCTGATTGGCCATACACAGCTGGATGTCTGACCATTCGAGCTAAGGTTTCCCCATCCGTAACCATGTTTGTTTAGGGAGGACATTTGCATCCGACCCCAAGTCGAGGATGACCTGATTCATCTCATAGTCGTTGATTTGTGCTATCAGTCGCATCTCCTGCCAAGTGCAATTCACCTGTTTATACAGCTTGTGGGTGTCCTTTAGTCTTATAACCGAAGTTGTGGTTCCTGTACAGTTATCGATTAGAGCCTGGAGGGTCGCCACAGCTTTCTGATTGTGAAGTAGCTTCATGCATCCTTACAGGAATACTCCTACCTCCTCATTTTCCATAGCATGTACAGGTACCTTTGTACTATTGTTCTCCTGGCGGGATGTGACAAAAGCCTCCTTTTCTTTAGCCAAATCTAATCTGCCGTGCTTTATGGGTGCTTTTCTAATTAGCAGCTCAGCTTCGGCCTTCTCCATACTCCCACCTGTGGCCATGCCACTATGGGTTATAACATTAATATGGGCCCCTTCTGGTAGAGGTTCAGCTTTGACCCTCTGAATATTCTACGTAGGTTTTGGTTGCTTCTCTTTTATTCTGGCTATCAGGATCGAACATTCTTTGACCACATGATCCCGTCCCCTGCAGTATCTGCAGGATGGTCGAGACGACTACGCACAGTCTCTTGCAAAATGTCCTACCTCCCCGCAGTTATAACAAACTAACTATCCTCGTTCTCCACTTGCGCTTCCCCCTTGCCCCCTGTTCCTGCTTCTAGTAGGGGAACTACTGCTACTGAGGGATTATCTAGGTGATACGGACTCCGATCTTATTTGGTATATACTTCCTCGATCCATCATTAAGTCATATGTTCGGTAGTTTTGTTCATCGTGGCCTACGGACTTGCAGAATGCACACCATTATTGTTTTACTTCTAGGACGTGTGCTACTAGGCGGGGACAGTGATGAGTATCATGTGATCCTTCAACTCGGCATTCATTGCACCATAGCATAGGTTCCCTCAGCTTCCGCGTGTCTGGGGATTGTAGCGGACTAGCCCCTGTTTCATGCTCCTTGCGTAGACTTTGGATTTCAACCTGCATAGCTTCTAGTTGACCCTATATTTGTTGTACGCCCAGCTGAGTCTCGTCCCTTGGAGCAGCTTCCAACTTCATGGCTACTTATAACGCCTTCTCCTGTGTGTCAATAGTTTGGTGACCCATTGGTATTTGTAAGTATGGCAAGAGCATAGCAATAAACCATTCCGTATGTTGCTTATCGTCATTCCTGAATCCTCCTTCTCAGATTGCTTTTTTTAATTGCTGATCTTCTTCACATACAGACTCAGATGGTCCCTGCTTGATGTATTTTATTTCATTGACTATTTGCAATTAGGACTTAGGATTTTTGAACTGCTGCTTTAGTGCCGTTTTGATCTCATCAATAGTTGCATTTGCATGTTGTCCAATGTATCCCATATACCAATCCAGAGCTCTTTCCTTGAAAGCCAGAGATAGTTGGGTCTACTTCACCGAATCATTTGTAATGTTTTGCGCCGTCCATACTGATTCAACAACAAACCAAAACCTATCCATATCCTCATCACCCGCACCCTTGAAGGTAGGTAGTTTGAAATTCACAACCATGTCTACCTTCTTTTTGGCGTTCGAGCATTTCCTGACTGCTCTTTCAAAATACTCTTGGTCCGAACAATGAAACCATTTGTTGGCTTTAGGGGTCCTGACCCAGGTTCGCACGTTAAGGTTTACCAAAAAACCCCTATACTACTGGCCCTTTCGGAAGTGACCTGCGCAAAGTCTCACCCGAAGCAGTATGGGAGGGTGCTAGAACCAGGTTTTCACACCCAGAAAGAGAGCAGGTAAGCCAAGCCACACACAGTGCATAGATCTATGAAACAGAGCTAGTTCTTAGGCTTAAGTAAATAACCGGTGTACAAAGTATTACAGATCTAGATCTTAGGTCCGCATCCGCTTGCATTCGACCAAAAAAGATATAAATTACAGTACACGCAACAGACCAGATAGCATATATTATAGATAAACACAACAAATAACGCAAATCATTCGTACCTTATCACAGATTTAACACAGAGCACAGATTCATATAACAGATAGATCCACAACCAAATACCAACAATACTTCTCATATATTATCAGCAGATTCTTACATAACCCCAAATCCCACCTGCGCACACAGCCAGCAGGGTCCACACATAGCAGGACAAAGGATCTCCGCGCACACAGCCAGTAGGAGTGCGACCCAAATACCCGAAACCCAGAACTAAAAATCTGCACTTAGCATTCAGTTCTATTCATCTTCTACCTATCGACTAAAAAAGACTTACTATTTATACCAATTTAGCCTAGACTTACCTTGGGCCGCAAACCGTGGTTTGTGGACTCCTGGTTTTACCTATTTTCATGCTTTAAAACTCATTGGGGCTTTGATCCACCCTATCACCCCTATGCTAGACTAAATATAATCAAAATAATACCAAATTGGACTAGCTTTCATCAGTGTGGGAGACCCTGCTCCAACATAAAACTCTTTGGGTCAATTGAATCCTAGTTTATGACTTGTTTCCATGTGATTGGAACACAATATAACCTAGTAGATTGATTGTTCCATTGTGATAAATCATAGCCCCTCAAGGTTTGATTGGCTAAAAAAATATGACTTGACGCAAATAAGTATGACCCAATGTAGGAATATGACCTAGCTAGTTTGGTTCTCCATGGTTGGCGATGAAGCTTTTTGTTGATATGAACAATTAATGAGTATTCGTGAATGAAGTCTATCATAGTGCAGTTTGTGAAGTGTGTAATGAAACCCTGGGAGGTCGAGGGTTTGAGCTCATTTGAGATGTAAATTATTATTATTATTATTATTTCCAAAAAAGTGAATTTTTTTCAAATGGTTAAGAAGAACGAAGGCGAGCATTTTGTAGAATTGTTGTCGGAAAAGTGCAATTTTTAGGTAGTAGACCAAGAAGGTGTAATTCATAGAATATTTATTTTTTGTAATGTTTTTGTGGGTCAAATTGAAGGAAAATTGAATTTTGAAAAATGATTTTTGGCTGAAACACTTTTGTGATTTTAATGAGGGGAGCTAGTTTTTGAGATCAAGGGATCATGAGTATTGTCAATATGAATTTATGAACAGATTTTTGAGATGATGAATTTGCAGAAGATTAATGATTTAAAGACAAGTTTGTTTGGTTTTGATTTGAGCTTATGGATATAGTTTGAAATAATGTGAAAAGTAGAAGGAAGTGGGTTCCTCCATCGAGGTTTATGGCTCAATTAAGTTGAATGCTTCTACAAGTATATGCTTGCATAACTTCGAGGTTGGTGCCTAAATCAGGTTTTATACTACTACAAGTTGATGCTTACACATTTTTTGTGTTGGTGGCTCTAGCAGGTTGGTTCCTGCAAATTTATTTTTTTGGGTTGATGCCTCTAGCAGGTTGGTGCCTTCAAATCTTTGTAATCAAAATTGAAGAAGGTAAAAATAATTTGTGGTTCCCCCATAAGGCTTTCCACGCACATTCGATGTTCTCTTATGATGGTGTGGCGATTTTCTTCAACGATGCATTATTATGGTTGTAGTTTTTATTGATTGTTAAATTGTTTAAGTTGATGAAGATTTTCCATTACACTAATTCGACCCCCTTCTTAGTGTAATATTTAGTTTAGCAATTTGTGTAAGAGAAAGTTCCTTCAGGAAAAATTAACTATTTGAAGGTAGATCCAAGGAATTATGACCAATAAATGGAAGGGGAAGAATAATTTATCTCATAAAAGGAAGGGTTGTGATTGTGTGAGCAATACATGAGATCCCGAAGAAGACATTTTATTCATGGTCATGGCTGCTAAAAACAATTAGAAAGAGGAATCATGCATTACACATTGTTTCAATTGTGGTAATGAAGGTCACTAAACTTCAATGTGTCCATGCCTAGTTATAGATAATGAAGATGATGTTCCTTAACTAATTGAGGTTAACTTGTCAGAGCAAGTAGAAGTAAATTTTGAAGCAGAACTTGCAAGTGCCTTAGAGGAATTAATTTTTTTAAGAAGAAGTGTTATTCAATTAGAAGAACAACTCCATAATTTTGAAGGTAATTATGAAGAAATGTGAAAATAAAGACAAGAAAATTCTACTCTAAAGTCCCAACTATAAGAAGCCAGAATTATGGAAGAATTAAGGTAGATCTAGATAAAATAAAGAGAAGGTTGTTGTAAGGATCTAGAAGCCAAAATGATTTCCTTAAAAAATGAGTTAGAAAAGGTAAATATTCAAAATAATGAAGGACAAAAGGATTCAACATAAATGAAACCCACTGACTCTGAATATGAACTTTTCATCCCCTTGTATGTGATAGAATAGGAACCTATTATCAATTTGAATGACTGTTCAAAATATTCAAGAATAGTTCAAGATGCATTAAGGGGTTAGCCACAAAATACGAATCGATCAGTTAAATCTGTTCAAGATGAGCTTAATACTACTCTACAAGACCTAAGGAGACTCATTACTTTTAATGAATAAAAAAATGATCTATTAGAAAATAGGGATCATGATATTTCTATTCTAAAGACACAATTTGAACAATCTAAATATAATGAGGATGCTTTGGTGAATAAGTTGAAAACAAATACTATAGGAATGTGGAAAATTTGAAGAGAAATTTGTTTCTACAAGGAATAAATTAGAGGAATAAAATAAAATTTTGAAGTTAGCTAAAGGAACTGAAATGTTAGACATAATTCTTAGCAAGTAGAGATCTCCCCTCATCAAAACATGCCTTGGTTGTGATCACAAAAAATAAAAAATGAATCGCGCTTAAGGGTACCGAATTGAGAACACCTCAAGAGCCATGCCATTACATTAATTGGATCCAATAACAACACAATTGAAGTTTGCAAGCAAGTGATGGATCAACCCAAGAATTTTCACTTCAATGTCTTAGATGACATGTAGAAAACACCAAGAATTAACAAGATGCTAAAAAATAATATTGAATCAACTACTATAAACCATGCCATTCCTCTCAAGGGATCTAAAAGAAATGGTAGAATGGAAGATAAGGATCAACAGGGAGATGAATATTTTCAAATGATGGATCAACTTCAGAAGAAATTATTCGTCAAGACAGTTCATGCAGCCATGTATCAAAATATGTTTTTGGGTCATGTTTCTCATGCACTAAATTTGGACAGAAAGTAAAGGATTGTAGAACCTATGCCATAAATTATTATGAAAACTATAGAAGATACTATCAAACTTCCGTGAATAGGTTCATGGACAAAAAAATAATAAGTTATGGTAGTAGGTAATTCTTGCCAATATTCAAGTCCAATAAAAATTGTTATAAATGCCACAATGACGGGCATATAGCACTTGATTGGAGAATCAACATAAGATGGTCCAAAGAAGAAGGTTTCTCTAATAATACAAGGAATATCATTAAGTTATGGATATGAAAGGAAGAAGAAATAAGGTTAGATTTGATCACTCAGATCTAATCCATTGGTGAAGGCTTCTTTAAGAACTTAGTTGTTTGAAATGAAACTTGAAGAAGAAAGATTAAGAAATATAAATGCATGATGATCATACACAGGGAAGCAACCATTTATAGAAGAGGTTGAAAATACCAGGGGAATTGTGTTGTAGATGTGCAAGGAGCGTATGAACATATGACATGTAGCATCGATAAGAAAGTGCAATTGAGCAGTCTAAGGAAGATAAGCATTCCATATTGGGCCTCATGTAGTAGATCAAAGGATTTGTGGAATTGGTATCTTAAATATAACAAGAAGGAATGGCTCACTGATTTTAGGTAAGGATTATAGGGTTGCCTTCCAGCCTTTGACAGGAGGAATATGTAAGTAGCAAGAAGACTTCACAGGAAGAGAGTTTATTGACATGGGGATTGTCTATTCACATGAGAGGGAGCATATTATCAGGGGGATATTTCATTCCTAAAGGTATTAGTCCCATAAGAATATCAAATAACGATTATGTAGAAAGAAACCATAATCAACATGTCACTTTTCCATTGATGTAAAAGGAGTGGGGGGGGGAGGATAAAGCATACATTAAAGCAGTAGCAGGAGTTTGAAACAAATCAAAAATTGAAGGAGAAAGATCAGATACTAAGAAATAAAGCAAGAAAAATCAGGGGGAATTGCCAAAAACTTAACAAGGTGAGTTCCAAAGGGGGAGTTCAATCCATTTCCATCAATGACCATCAATGTATAGTGGTGCTTCCATCAATGAAAAAGGGAAATATTTTTGGACATAGTTATGTCACTAATGACATCCAATGTCATTGATATCAAAGCGTAAGTGAAATGAAGTAGTATGATAGTCTAATGTATTAATAAGATCACATCAAATGGTGTCAAAGTGGCTTGAATTTTATCAAGTTTTTTGTTGAAATTATGATGCTAAAAAGACTCTATGGATAGCATGGTTGGATAGTGATCTCCAAATCCTTTATAATGGTATATCAAACTTGGTAAAAGTCTTTTCGGATAAGAAGATATGATAGTTTGAAGATGGTAATAGAAAAAGGGGAAAAAATCCAAATTTGTAACTAAAAACATGAAATTGTTAAATGCTGTGCATATTTGGATTGGATCCATAATTTTGAGGAAATTTGATGGAGGATGGAACGTAAAATTGCAAACTATTTAACCAAGTTAACATTCGAGCAACTCTAGAAAATATTTCCTTTTTTTCACACTTAGTTAATTTTTCTAAGTCATAAGCTAACCTCTTGACTTGGTTTCACAACAGTTCTAAGCTTACCTCCAGAAACTACACAATCCTTGAGGGCAAGCAACCTTGATGATTGGAGTTCCACAGTTTATGCTAATAGTCATCCTTGAGCTCATAAACTGTGCAATCATGGAAGGAATACCAACAATGAGCCCAAAAACTATGCAATTCCTCAATAAGCTCAGAAACTGCACAATGCACTAATCCAGAAATTTGCCCAGTTTCCTAGAATTGCGCAATATTTCCTAGCACCGTGCATGGCAAGTTTCTCTGGGAAAGAAAAAAAGAAGGAAAAAAAAATCCCTAAAAAATAGGGAGATATTTTTAGTATCCCAAAGGAGGTAAATTCACTATTTTTAGAAATTTCTGCCATGTGTCACTTTTCCTTGATTTTAGGTATGCATGTCATAAACCCTAATTTGTTCAAATATATTTAATAAATGCCTATAGATCTCATTTTCACACTTGATATTGGAGATCTAGCATTCCCGATGAGATCAAGGAACCTTCGGTGTGGTCGTCTTCATTTTTTTGGGTGAGTTTCGCTTTTATTGCATTTTGTCACTTTTATGTCGCTTTTTGTCATTTTTCTTTTGTGAGTGTTGTTTTTCTTATCTCTCTTCATGCATGATGGCATTTTAACATGTTTTCGCTTGTATAGGTGTTGTTTCAATTTATTTTTTTCCTTTCACCAGTGTCACATCGATTTCTTTATTTTTTCATCGATGGTTGCCCTTGTGGTCACTCTCCTCATCGACTTGGTTTTCTTCCCATTTATTTAGTTCTGCACTTAATTTACATTGATTTAATCATAATTAGTCAGATTTGCACTCAATCTCTCACCATCACTTCGATTTGCTCATTTTTCACACTTCCATTTCAGATATCTGCGCTTTCATTGGCAGGTTTTCACTCTGCTCAGCTGGGAACTACACAATTCTAACGCTCAAGCTGAGAGCTTGTCTTATGAAATCCGCAGTGCGTAGTACAGGTTGGCCCAACTACACATTGTGAAGTTCCGGGGCTCAACGTGCTTCCCAACCACTGAGACTACGCAATGGGCAGTCTCTCCCAGGCTAAACTGCACATTGCACAATCTCAAGCCACAAGCTTCATCCCTAGCTGCTTGGATTGTGCAATACATAGGTCCCACAGACATCCAGTTCCTCTTGCTAATGGAAATTGCGCAATCCTTCTCTCTAGTTTGTCAATTTGCTTCTTGAACATTACTTGAAAGTAGATTTGAAAAATACTGACGTTTACTTGCCATGAGTGAATTTTCTATCCCACGGGTACTAGATTTGTTGAGCACCTCACCCCACCACTCATTGTTAGCATGGTGCTAAAGAGAGGTGCTTCAAAAGAGACCACTGGAAGCAGTACTGGGGAAGAAATTGAGCAAGCACTAGTTAACTTGTCAGTATATGTGGACACTATTGTTTATAGAAAATTGGTCAACACTTACATGGTTGTTGGTTAAATATGCTCTTTCAAAGGACTTCGAGGAAGATCTTGAAGGTCGACAGGTATATCTCAACATCTAGATTCCATGATTATACAATGTTACATGTAGATATCCAGCCTTCCCGTGTGCAAATTTCATCAACAATATTGTTTCGCACATTGATGAGAAAAATATGACATTGAAAAGTGCCAAGAGACTGAATCTTGTTACCTTTATGGTAGAGGATTATCAGCATATGTATCATCTTCTCGAGCTAGTAATTCTCATGGACTCATTCTTCTATGTCACCCATAGCTATGTGAGCACAAAGGATATTCTCAGAGGTTGGGTGAAGGAGACATCGAAGTTTTGACAAAAACCCACCCATTCATACAAGACACAGTCACTCAGGAAGGCTTACCATCTCTTTGTCATCTTAGCTTGAAAAATATATGGCCAATAGAGCACGTAGACCTTCCCTGAAGGGTGGGAAATCTTACTAAACCAGGTGCTTAATGAGGGGAAGTCATTCAATTGGTAAAATTTGTTGGCTCATCAGTTGAGAGCCCATGTAGCACAATCCTGGGATACTCCCAAGGGAAAACAAAATTTTTTTTATATGTTTGAATACTTACTGGATGCAATCTATGAAAAAATTCAATTTCCTGGCATGAACTAGACATGGACTCCACAAGAAATTTACATGCATATGTATTGTAAATTTCTTTCAGATTGCATCCATAAAGAAGTTATGGAACATATAACTGATCACTTCATCCTTTAGTTATACAAACTTACCTTTGAGCAGGACCCACCTTGCATGTCACGAGGAGAAATGGAGGTAATATCAGAGATTGTAGATTGGTTTGCCTTACCGAATGACAGACTTATTAGAGTGTTCGAGGGATAGAAGCTGTCGCATAATTTTCCAAGGTATGCCACCAAAAATATTTTGATGCAAGAAGTATTATATCGTCTCGCCACAGGGTTGTCAACAACACTACATAGGAAGAAGAAAGCACCATGGCCCACTCTTTCTTTACAGATGCAGTGAGATCTAACACTCAGTATTTGACAGTAGAGAATAAGCAATTGGTACAAAATTTATAGGCCACCTGACAAGAGATAGAGCAACTCAGAATAGCAACATAGAATGAAGTTTCCACATAGGTCTACTTAGATGAAATGAGAGCAACAATACTTGCTGAAGTATTAACACTTGGAGATACTATGCGGGACCTCTATGAGGATCTCATGACTGTACATAAGGAAATTGTTCACTTTCATAGCTTGCAGCAATAAAGTAAAGAATTTGTTAAGATCCTTAAGAATGTGCAAGCTTCCATCACCTCCATGCATGAGTGAAAAATGCGATACAAGGGGCCACCGCTTACCATGGTGATGAAAATGAAGCTGTAGGTAGAGCTAGAGAAAGGAAGAGTTCGGATGTTGATCCAGAAAAAAAAGCAACTCGCCTCTTTTATTGGAATTTTTCAGGCCTCATATGTACATATATACAACAATTTGGATTTCATGGTGAGAACCCACAAGATCCCATCAGTCAGCTCAGTCACTGAAGCTAAACAAAAACATCAAGTCAAGCAAAAGATCGATGAGTACTTGGAGCAGTTGAAACAGATCGCCACCCATGAGGACTTAGAGCTGAATAAAAAAAATATGCAGAACTACATCGGTGGTCTGGTCCAGATCAGAAAAATGATGTGCTTGCTTGAGAAAGAATTTGAGACTGGTTCCAAATCATTTTACTTGGATGCTATGTAGGCTAGAATCCGCTTCCATCCATACACCATCACACATTTTGGGGATTTCATCACACAGTACCAAGCTTGGATTCAATATGTGACCAAGAAGCATCAAGTAGAATTTACTGAGCTATATTTCACCCAAAATGAAGCATCATAGTATTTTTTCTTGTTAGGATGTCAAGTTGTTTCTACCCTATTTTGTCTCATATGGACATGGGTGTAAAATGTAATATTATTTGTAATTATTTGTAAAATTCCAATTCCAATTGTCCATATTGGAATGTGAAGAGTCATATTGTAATGTAATGAGTTATTTTGTAAAGAAGTTGAAGAGTCATGAGGGGATTCCAAGAGTCACAAAGGGGCATGTGAAGAGTCACCCCCCTTTGTTATAAATATATCCTCATAAATCATGTAACAGGCTTTTAGGAGCCAAGATTTTGGCTAGGATTGGCCTTAGGAAGAGCTCGGGAGTTTTGCGAGAGAATTGGATTCTCCATTGTGTAGAGATAGTATACTTATTTGGAGGACCAGGTGTTGTAGACTTCACATCCCACTATTGGGGCAAGTGGTTTGTCAATGGTGTATGTCTGATTGGAAATATCACTTTTAATAAAACTCAGAGCCGACATGATTTCATGCATATGTTATGGATATAGTAGGACTATGTTTGCTGAATTTTAATATATGTTTTTTAACTTACGCATATGATTTTGAAATATTTCGTTTTCATTTGTATGAATCATGTTGGATGTGTGTTGAAGTATTAACCCGTCACCTTAACCTTTGGACTATTCCACTTGTTAGTTAGTGTGATGTAATTTTTCTCTTGTGTTACTTCCAAGTTGCGTACTATTATAGGCTTCCAGTGGGCACACTTCCTTTTCCCTTCCTGTGGTTGAACCGTCATGTATCACATTTGACTCACCATAGGGTCACACACTTGTTCTCACCAAAGGCACTGTGCACCACTCTATGTGTTTCGCAAACCAAGGCAGATCATTAACACCCCGCTACTGGGACTCCTACTCCTAATGGTGTGAGGTCTAGTTGGGACTTCATATTGGGTATATCCCCTAAATTTTGGTGGTTCCAACACTATTAACACTTCTTTAATTATTTATTCCATATCCAGGAATTTATCCATCAATAATTGACTATCTTTTTAGCCTTCTTCTTTCAAAATTTATCGGGTAAGTGACATGTATTCTCACAGTGAAGACAAGGATGGATATCAAACCAATGTATCTCCATATGGCCATCCCTTTTACAACATTGATTCTTTTTAACAAAAAATTGAATATCTTTAAGGAATCTTGTGCTAAAAAACTAAATTGGTTTGGATTAATCTAGAATATTAAAGTTATCATCTTTGGTGTAGCCCAATCCATATCGATTTCTGTTGGATGACATTTCTTCCCAAGGTCTGATAACCATCTTGGAAAGGCTATTTTATTGTTCTTTTTCTTCTTCAATATTGCTACTAGTGTTGATATTATGTGCTTGATTCATTGATACCATTAAGTCATATGTATCAAACTATGCATCAATCACCCAAGTATCACAAGTTGCACCAGCTTTTACCATTATTTCATTTGTATCACACACTAAACCAAAATTTTGATTAAGGTCCTTTATATCAAATATTGCATCACTTTGATTTTTTAGCTCTTTTGTGCCACAACTTTCATCAACTATCTCGATGAATTCCTTTGTATCACATGATGCATTAACCTTTTCTATTATATCTTATGTATCACAAATTTCATATACCTACACTGTAGATGCTGCATAAATAATATCATCAATATGATCCTACTTTTCTCTTGATTTAGTTTGAACAAGTTCAAGAAATTGATCTTTCATTTCTATTTCCTTTTGAATATATTTTGCAGTTGCTAGTGTGGCATCAATTTGATCAATTATGGTGTGGTTTTGATGTAATTTCCACCTAAACACTTCAAATTTATTGTGAAATTCATGGTTTTATTCTTGCAAATCTTTGATTTCCTGAGAAGCATTTTTAATTTGCTTTCCTCCATACCCATTTTTTCATACTCCCTTGATCATGCTCGTTTGTACTAGTTCCCTTGATCACTCTCACTTGCATTGTCGTTACTTGGCCATGCTCACTTGATTTTTATGTCATCTTAGGGTGTCAAGTATTGCCAATAATGCACCCTAAAGTGTGATTACAATATTTAATTTGATGACTACTTGACTTTGGTTAAAATGACTTGAATTTTAATGACAATGATTGACTTACTTAGTTGACTACCTTAATCAATTTCTCTTAGGTATTGTTACAATTCCTTTTTTGTGGAAAACAATTTTTGACTTCAAAGGGTTGATACCTTACCCTTTACTCTAGTCCAATTAATTTTATTTTAATGCCTAATTACTTGGACCATAGAGATCCAAACCTATACACAATGACCGATGTCCTTGGACTCTCCTATTCAATTTCTGGACAAGTCTAAGGTATGAGATGATGCTGTGGAGTGGATCAAATTCATCTTCAAGGCATGAGATTCTTTGCTGAAGAGCCACTATTATTTCATAGGTGTTACATTTTGAGGAATTTTCTGGTATACAATTACATTCATATCATAAATCTCATTTTTAATTGTTCAATACTGATTTTTACAATGTTGACACATTGTAGAGGCCATTGAATATGAAGACGAAGAGCTAGATTCCATGAAGAGGAAGAAATGATTTCGACGATGAGTAAGAATTCCTTTGTCAACATGGTAAATAAAAACAAAACCACTTAAAGAAACAAAACCTAGAGAGGAGGGGAAAGTCACTCTTAACTAGACCATAATGAAAAGAACATGGCTAAGGCTTGAGACAGAGAAGGAACTTTCACAAAACCCAATTCACACTATGCCACAGAGAATGAAAATTACAATGCTTACCTTTGACCTAGAGAGGTTGAGATGCCAAACCAACTAGATGCAATGATGTTGGTTCTACACTTGACTCACGCAAAATAATAAAACATGAAGCACAACCTGAAGCTCATCGCTGAGTTTCCAAAAGTGCCAACACCTAGACGACAACATTAACATAGGGGCTCTCCACTGCAAATTCCATGGAGAATTAAGGATTCAAATCCCACTCAAATCACAAGATATAAATTTGGATGAACTCCCACTACCAAATTTATTGTCATTGCACCCTGAGAGTCATGCTTGAGCTATCAATTCCACATCATTACTTCCAGTTCCCTAATACAGAATAATAATAATAAAATTGGTTCGAGGAGACATGTTTCTTACAAGACATGAGCTTAATATTGAGAGCAGGTTTAATCCACACTAGTGAAGTTAAATAAGGCACACTTGCAGAGCGGTAACCATAACATACCTTGAGGTCTAAAATAAGGGAAAATATAATCCACAATGTAACCATTAAATGAGGCAGGCCTGCATGATGTCATCGACCATACAATGTCATGTTGGGCTGGCGAAGGAAATAATTGATAAACATTAGATAGCCAACATAGGGTTTAATAATTTGGTTCAAGAGATCATATATGATAAGGGGATGAGGCAGGGGAGGAGAGGATTAGAGGGGGTGCATTAGTTCAAGGGGGGAGAAAGATAGGACTACTGGGAATAAGGGAACTAGCCATAGGCACTTTATGGAATAGGGACATACTCATTAGAACCATTGATTTCTGTCGGCCCTTCACTCATAAGGAAAGCCTTTTTGGCTTAAAGATCCATCTCAGGGTTTATATTCTGGAGGATATGGAAGAAAAAAGAGATGGAGAAGGAAATAAGGATACTTTTGATTCGATGAAACAAGAGGATTAATGTGTTATCTTTTGGAGGAGTTCCACTTCTCAGAAATCGAATAATTAGATAATAGTCACCCAAAATGATAATGGATTGGATTCCATGTCTTTGCGTTAGCATTATCCGCAAGTAGATTTAATACATTTCTGTCTGGTCACTGGATTTCTGACCAAGTCCCCACGATAATTTATCCACAATGTTTCCTTCGGGATTTAGTAATATCCGTCCCCCTCCTACCACCCCTCATTTATCAATTTTATTTTATACATAAACTAAAATATATATATTTTTTTATAATGAGAATTTTCTTTTATTCCATTTTAAAATTTCATAAAGTAATTGGATCAAAATTTATTTATGTCACAATTTTTTTCCAGTATTTCTTCCATTCTCTTGATTTTTACCCATGGTTCTATTTTCTTGGCAATCTTTCTTGTTCTCCATGACTCTTCATTGGCCATGGATTCTCTTAATGATTTTTTTTTCCCACTTCTTTCTTCCTAATGTTTTAATTGGTTGATAATAAGATTAAGTTTTTTATTCATATCTCGATACTTATTAGATATATATATTACAACATTATTATTTACATATTTTCCTACACACAAAATTACTTAATAATGACGAAAAACAAAAAAACCATATATAGATATATTTATTTATTTATATATATTTATAATAATATATGATAATAAATTTACAGAGACATTGAATATAATCAAACTTACACACCAACAAAAATAATTAGTATCATTTTATTTATTGACTGCATATTCTTCTTCATTTATGGAGAAACTTACCTTAACGTTTGACCACATATTGTCTCAACCTTCGCTGCATGAATTTTTATTGAAAATCCAATATTTGTTATTTGACATGTGACTAGTGGCATCTAACTCTACATCACACGAATGTGGCATCTAGTATTTAAATACAAATAAATATTTTAGTCTTTTGTGAAGTAGTAAAAAGTAAAATTTTCAATTCCTTTAATCTTATTCTTCAACATAATTATTTAAATGGTATTTTTTTTACTTCTAACATATCAAACTTGGTTTTAAGGTTTTAATGATTTTCAAATGAACAAAATTATCATTAATTAAATTAGTTTCCTTTTTTATTTGAGGAAGTGCCAACATTTTTTTTACCCACTTATACTTCACTCATGAAGCCTTTATTTCCTTTATCGTTTTTTTTGCTACACAATTATATTTAAAATTTATATTTTTATTATAAATTTCATTACAAGTAATCCTCACAATGCATGAAATGATAAGCATTTACTGACAGACTTTATGCTTGTAAAAATTAGTGATCTAAAAAAAAATACTAAGTATTATAGATATGTGATTCGTATTTAAATTGTATTCCCCATAGTAAATAAGTTTATATATTGTATTTTGATATTAGCGAGTTCACAATATTACTAAACATTATACTAAACCACAAAATGGAAATAAGAAAATACAAAAGGTGTTATGCTTCCACAAGATGGGGATACATGGGACTTACAGGGGCTAAGTAAATAACAATAATATTTTATTGAAGGCCACATTTTATTTCAAGTTCTCCAACCTTAATCAATGCTAATTAATTATTTCCCAAATTTGGAATTCATTTTTCAATAAATGACATGTGGACTTATTGAAAAGGCACTTGGTGTCATTGCATGCATACACATATTTCCTTGATTTTTACCATGTATAGAATTAATTATCCATATTTGATTTATTATTCTTCACTCTCTCATTCTACATGTATCTCTTTATTATTTGTATTTTCTCTTAGAGGTGCTTCCATAAATAGTAAAAACCATGTCCAAAGATACTTATGAGCATTGAAGAAAGTATGGACAATTGCTCGCTACTAGAAATCCATAGCTCCCAATTGAGGAAACTCCCTTGTTTGCACTAGACCATCAAATATAATGGGGATTGCCTAAGGGATTGAATTATAGAAAAAGTAACTCTATTTATGTTTTGAAACAAAAAGAGGGAATAATGTTGTTTGTTGCAAATGGATCACTATGCTTGGGAGGAATTGCAATATTAATTTCTTTGTTTGAGATTCTAGTATGTCTTTTGTGGGAGGATTTAGAATTAGTTTGTAGTATTTTCCCTTGTGGTATCAAGGATCGATTCGAAATCAAATTTCCTACTATTTGGTTGAAAATTATTCACTTGTGGTTTCTTCATGGTTAATTCTAGGAAATACAAGTATTTGATCGTGTTGTTTATTAATGATTTATGATTTATTTATGTTTTTCGTCTTTGTTATGAATTATTTGTTGTAATGCATAAATGAAAAAGGTTTATAATTTGTTAGAGTTAATCACTAGGAATTCTTTATGTGGTATGAACACTGTGATTCAATGTGTAAAAAATTCATTTGTGATTTCCCTTCATATTAGAGGAATTTTTTTGTTGCTTAATTGGTTAACACATTTGGGTTAAAAAAATATGTTATTGTGTTTCCTTAATGTTAATATATTATTATATTTGGCATCTTGCATGAGAGGGGATGTGTTAATGGAAGAAAATATTGAATTATGATAATCTTATAAGTTTGAATGTGAATGGTTATTATATACTAATTTCCCATAGTATGCCTCACTTGACCATTTATTTCCTTCAAAAACCAAAAGGTGCATTGATAGGGAACTTGATGGTGATGAATGGAACAAATTTGAAGTTACAACCCCAACAACCAAGGGAGCTGGGTTCAAGTATGCTATGCTATGTTTCTTAAATAAATAATCTTTGAATCCAAAATACATTAGAAGTCTTATCAAGGAATTTTACATATCACAAGCTTTTTGAGCACCCTCTCCATTGCATTTGTGGAATAACATTATCTGGAGTGTTGGAGTGGACATGCTATTCATATTACATTGTTATCATCATTTTCCCATTTACTTGTACCATCTCTAGGTCTTAATTCCTTTAATTCAAACATACTCTACATTTCCATGACCATTAGAATATTTTCAATTTTAAATTTATAGACAACCTATCTTTTTCAATCAAACTTTTGTAAGTATTGTAGTATAAAACCCCCTTATCTAGATTCCACTTTCAACCAAATTAGAATTTTCTACATTCACAATAAATCCAAAGGATGCAATTTTACTTTACACATAATTTTTTAGATTCCTTGGGCAATGGTGTACTCACACTTCCATTTAATCCTACCAATGACTTAATCCTAATAATTATTCCATCTTACTTCCAAATACAAATAACAAATATGCAACTTTAAATGTTAGGAGATATGTGCAAATCCAAAACAAATTTAGAAATTTGAATACAACATATAAAATCCAGTTCAATCAACAAGATAACACATCTTCATAACATATGAGCATGTCAAATCACTTCCATGAAGTGATTTTCCACCCAAACATAGGCATATTATGTGGATACCATCCCTTGCACTAAGATTTCAAGGATAAGCATTGGCCATTGAATTATTATTTCAAATTGATTCCGTAGAGATGATGTTATAGGATTCAAGTTAGAAAATCAATTTAGCAAGGAAAAGTTAATAAGTCCCCACCATTCATATTTGTTAATATATTGACAATTCCCATTTCCAACAATCATTTCTCTCCCATAAGATAAATATACAATATGAATTTGACTGCTATGCAACAATTTCTACCTCATGCTTTCAAGCTACTCAACAACCAATTGAATATTTTTATTATCAACTCATAACTAGCATGTGAAATATAAACATATGGATAATAACCAAGGGTAGGGGAATCAAAACCTACCAAATAATATTCAATAAATGTATGTACAAATGGAGAAATAGGTTTCACGAGGATCCAAGGTGTTAAGATATTGTGCTACCTTGTACTTGCATGGAGGACTTAAAGATACGTTACATGATTTTGGGAATATGGAAACCTTTATCATGCATGGAGGAGTTACATATATGACACTTGTCCTTTGGTTGAATATTTCCCTTCGCCCAAACCCCTTTCGCATAATAACATCCCTCTTTCACTTATGCAGGCCATTTGGATGTCGCTTTTATTTGAGCTTTGATTTGATTAACATTTATGCAACCTAGTTTTTAAGGAAGAAGTATTCCAAGATGTGTTAAGTTTGTTCAAATTTCGTAAATACCCTATCCTAGATGACTTTCCATTACAATTATTTAAACTCTATATAGGGGTTTGAAACATGGAAGACAATAAAAAGAGTTCATAATGATTAAGTGTAATCTAAGCTATAATTCCCTTTATAACCATGATCCCTCAAAAGAAGAAGCACTCGACTTGTTAAATATAGGCAAATCTACTTAGCAATATAATTTTAAACTTATTTCCAAATTAATGACTAATAAATTTGAACTAATCGTTCAAGCAATAATGTCGAGAGATTAAAATGGATTTATCAAAAGTAGATTTTTTTATTATATGAAATCACTTTAGCTATAGAAACCATTCATTTTTTTGGAAAAGTATAAAAAGAATGTAAATATGATAAAATCAAACATGCCCAAAGTACTATGAAACACTTATCCAGAACATCATAAGTCAATTTTTAAAAATCATTCGATCTTAATAACTTTATTCAAAGCTATATTTCTTCAACTTTTCTCAATGTTATTGAATGACCTATAGAACTAATCTTCTTACTTAGTAGAGAGGAATATGATAAGGATATCCTATGTCACCGTACTTATTTATCCCATAGTGGATGAAGAGTTACAAAGGCCAAAGAACATCTCACCACCATAATTTTGAAGGAAGCTTCACGAAGTAAATATCCACAACTTTTTTTAATTGAAAGTGGTGAAGGGTTTTAAACTAGGAGGGAAGATTTTATAAAGATCCGAAAAACATTTCAAATAAAAAATTTCCATATTTTATTTCTAATTAGATAGATCATGTTACATAAAATAGTTGTATAATTTTTTTTAGTTTTCTTATTCTTAATTATTGAAACGCCAAAAAAATATAATAAAGTAGATCGTTTTTTTTTTTTTTTTTAAATCTAGAAGTCTATAGTTAAAAAATAAATGACCACTATGACCCCCACAAAATGAGGGAATTTTTTTCCTTAACCATATAAAATATTTAAAATTGTTTTATCAATTAAAATCATTTGGAGTTGGGATGTTGAATATCAACCTTTTGGGCCCATATATGGAAATAAAAACAAGAACTTAACATCTCTTAGAAATAACTTTATTGGATCACTTAATTTCCTAATTGATTCCATATTTGGAATAACACAAAGAAGGGGATGAGTTTGATTCTCAAAGAAAATGTTAGGAAATAAGGGACATTGGAAGATCAACCCTATTTTGTGGATACTTTTTGAATAAATTCCCTCCCTGATAGCATTACAATGGCATTTAATAAATTATAGTAGGAAAATAGGAACATGTTATGTGTAATGATATTAGGAAGTCCCTTATCAGTGAACCTTAGATCTCATTATATAAATAATGATTCATGGTACAAAGAAAGTTGACATGCATAAATTAAAAGTATATATATGGAACTATGAAAGGGATAGGTACTAGTAAAATAAGATGAGGAAAGCAAGACTTAAGAGGAATCTGATTCAAACAACCTATGAAAAATTAATGGATCATCAACCTCTAGGTGAAGAATCTACCACAAAGTTTGGATGTTTGATATATGGCCCAAAATTTAAACCTTTATGTGGTAGTTAGCTTGAAAAAGGAACTTTTCATGGATAATATCAATAACAAAGGATTTACAAGGCCATCACAATGTGTAATTTTATGAGGAATATAGAGTCGCTAGACCATCTCTTTACCCCCCATGAGGAGGATATATCTAATTTCTCTATGAGCGGCCAAAAGGAAATTTTAGATCAAAATTAGGAGCCAAATTACATGTAACATCCCATTTTTATCCTTGTAAAATTTGTAATTAATTTTTTTTGAATCTATGCATGGATATTTTTATTTTCTACTATATCGATCACTATGAGATAGAAATACCATGGTGTTGTAAATATTTTAAACAAGCTTACTTTTGTAGTTAATAAGATAATGATAACTAGGACCAACAAACATGGGTTCCTAAAGGGGATATGATACTGCAAGCGGGGAAAGGTAAGGGGGTCTAAGGGATTTATTTATTGTTCTATTCTATCCTACCTTATAATATTATACGTATTTAACCTTTGAGTAGTGGAGACAACAATTTTGCTAGAGTTTAGTCATTATTGCTATACTTTAGTAAGGGGTCTCCCCTACATTCTTGAAACAATGAGAAGTAGTTCGAGGGGTGGGGCACTTGTTACGGGAAATGCATGAGAAATTTGAATGAGAGGAAAGAGGTTGAAACAAGGAAGGAAAAGAGAAGATGGAGGGACTATACTAGTAGGAAGAAAATAGTACCAAGATATTATAGTGTTGTGTTGTAGCCTCTACAACACCCTCCAAAAAACCCTCACTTTAAAATTTTTTGGAGCCCCTTAAGCACAAAGAAAAGTTAAGTAAAGAGTCAGGAGGGCTAAGTCGCTGAGTCGCAAACTTCAAATTTGTGGAAAACCGCGACCCCGCGACCCTGAGGTCGCAAGGTCGCAAGGTCGCGAGGTCACATCCCTCTCAGAGCACCTTGCCATGCGACCCCGCGACCTCATTAATGGCCCACATGTGCGACCTTTTTATTTATAGGAGGTCGCTAGGTCGCATTTTACATATGCAGCGGATAGAAAAAATGCCTCTGACAGGTTGACTGGAGCGCGATTTTCCTGGGTAAGTTGTCGTTTTCCTCCTGCTGTTTCCTTTTTGGTTATTATTTCCTAATCTCTATATTCCTCAGACTTTAAATTTCCCCCTGCCTTAGTCATTGTTTTCATTTGTCACTTAGGGCTTCCCTTTTGATTCCAACATTCACCCTGCTTGCCCAACTTATCACAGTTCCTCATCCAGCCTCTTATGGCCTGTATCCTGCTCCAAAAGCTATCCCTTGGCCCTGTTTGGACCCATTTAGCCCTGTGTTTTTTTAAGTTAAAGGGAAAAGCAACTTCACGCCGCGCACGCCAAAACCCCAGCAAGCCCTAGCACGACTTGTGACCCTGCGACCCTGCGACCCAGTCGCTAAGTCGCCAGGTCGCAGATTGCTCTTTGTTTGTTTTTTCTCAGCTTCACGACTTAGCGACCTCGCGACTTGATCGCAGGTCACACAGTTGATCTCCCGCCGGTTTTATAGCATTTGCGACCCAGCGACCCGCGACCTAGTCGCAAGGTCGCAACGTTGCATTTCCACCATTTTCTCACAACTTGCGACCCAGTGACTCCGCGACCTAGTCGCAAGGTCGCACTTTTTCCATTTTTTCACAACTTGCGACCCGCGACCTGGTCGCAAGGTCGCAAAGTCGCAAATTATTCAAAATATCAACATCGCGACCTTGCGACCCTGCGACCCGGTAGGCCACTTATTCAGCTTTCCTTGTGTCCCCAGTTGAAATAATTGATAAGCTGTACCTAGTCTTGTATCATCATGGCATCTTTCTTATCCTGGGATTCTTTCATGAATATGACAGGTGAATTCGAAGCAGACTTAGAGTGTATACCTGTCCCCTCAGATTCAAGAGACATGGGACCTCCGGTATCTCAAAAAAAAGACAAGAGCCTGGCAGTGGAGGGCGTAGAGATGGACATGCCAATGTCCCCACCCTCGATCTACAGAGATACCCTGTGCACATTTTCCAAAGGGGACAACATGCGTTGGTACCAAGTGTACCAAGAGTTCACTAGAACAGAATTCCCAAAGGACCTCCCTGATCGGGAGATATACATACAGGTCAAAAGGTCTAAGCTACATCTTGCAGGTGCCCATCCAGCTATATTCCCATGCCCAGAGATGATAGATTGGATTATACAGAAAACTGACCCCAAGAAGTTCGTAATCAGGGACAGCGAAGGCAAGGCTTTCGCGATGCTCAAAGGCTCAGACGCTCATGTTTATTACTCTTTTCCTAAGCGAGAAGAGGACTTCACAGAAGAATGGGCTATCGCCCATGCAGTCCCTATAGTTGATACTCTAAAGAAGTGGTGGGAGGAGCTTGAGAAATTTAAGGTCAAGAAGGACCAGGAATATCCAGTGGCGGGCCATAGGAAAGTATATAAATTGGTGGCTGCCATGCTTTGCAGATTGTACAGGCGCCCCGATGCCACCACCTTCAGCAGCACATGGGCAACTCTTATGGAGTATGTCACAGCGCACGACACCCGTTTCAACTGGGCCAGCATATTGGTGACCTCCATTCATACAAACATATCCTCAGCATTGGTACCAAATGAAGGATTGCCTTATGAATTCTACATGGCCTCTTATTTGTTGGATGTCATTTGTTCAAGGTTGCACTTTGAGGGATGGGTGCATAACTGGGATCCAAAACAGACCCGTGCAATCCACTTACAAACCAAGGTGTTTTGGGATTCCAGGTATAAACAATACATGGAGTTGATCTCTCAAGTGTTCATCCCCGCTCTTTACAGAAAATTGTTCGACAAAGACACTCCTTGCATGTCTTGGCGAGCCGTGGAGACGCTAGGCAAGGTGGCGCATTGGTTCCCATTCGCCGAGTACACATTCATCCGAGTCTTTGGCTCATTCAAGGCCCCACATGCTATGCCTCGATTTGTCACAGACAAAATGCTCATGCAAGAGGTCCATTTCGAAATGTCTTCTTGTTTCTCCAGGGTCCTGTCCAGGGGTAAGAAGAAGCCGTGGCCTACGCTACCCCTCACTATCGGTGCTTACACAATCAAATATTTCAGGGAGGTAGAGGTAGAAGCTAAAGAGATGAAAATCTACCACCTGGGGGCATTAGACCACCGAACATATGACCCGGAAAGGATAGTCCCTGATCACTGCAAAAGGGCTAAGTTCAAATGGAACTACCAACACACAGAATGCCTAAGCGAAGATGAAAGAAGAAACTGGTATAATGCAGACTGCCAATTTGCTCCGGGGGCGTACTCTGATCAAGAAGACCCAGATGACCAAACCTTGGAAGACAGGAGTCGTGAATTGGGAGGCGCTTCTTCTTCTCTGGCTAAAAAGCCTCGAACCAGTACAGGGCATAATACTTCTACCCAAGAGAAAGAAATAGAAGCCAAAGCCCAACAACAAATAGAGAAGAAAATGAAAGAGGATGAAGATAAGCACAAGAAGAGTCTAAGGTCATAGCAAAAGAAAAAGCAGGCCGAGGAGGCCAAGAAGGAAAAGGAGAAAAAAGAGACGGAGGTTGCAGCGGAACGGGAACTCAAGAAAGAGTTAGATAAAGTGGAAGCCGAACTCCAGAAGAAAGCAGAGCAAGCTGCAGCAGCTGAGCGTAAAAGGAAAGCCGAATTAGAGGCAACGGCAGAAGCAGAGCTCAGGGGGAAGAGAGAACATGAAAAGGTAGAAGCCGAACGCCTACGAAGAGAAGA
This sequence comes from Pinus albicaulis, assembly GCA_034641835.2. NCBI lineage: Eukaryota > Viridiplantae > Streptophyta > Pinopsida > Pinales > Pinaceae > Pinus > Pinus albicaulis. Next base: position 1,446,567,929 of record CM076578.1, on the reverse strand, counting down.
GGAAGAAAAGAAAAAGAAAGAAGAAGAGGATGCAATGCTAGAGAACATCGAGGTATCTCCCCTTGAGGTACCTCTAGTCAGTACACGAGCCACGCTCTCCGATGTCAATTCCTCCCAGGGGCAAGAGGAGGAGGTATTCAATCTCACCAGGCTCACGTACGATCAGTTCTCCTTCAAAATCCGACAGGAGAAAAGGAGATGCCTAGCGCAAAATCCTTCCGCCTCATCCACAGTCGCGACGGGAAAAGACATAGTCCTCGATACTAGGACTAATCCTGTGATGATAGCATCGACTGGCACAACTTTCATTGTGGCCATAGAAGAGAATGTAACTAGAATGAGTAGAGAGATATTCTCTCTACAAAATAGGCTACATGAAGCAGAGCAGCGGGAGGCAAGGGCAGAACAGGAAAAGACGGCATTGAGAGAGGAGGTTTAGCAACTCCGAAACAAAACTCCCCCTGTCAATGAAGTGCCGCTTACCATTCAAAGGGAGTTCGATATATTAGAGGCTACCATGAGGCAAGTTTATGGGGAAATGTTTACCAGAAAAAAAATAGTCGCCCCCTTGGTGAGAGCCCAAACGGAAACTAAGCAAAGGCACGAGCAGCTGAAGGAAACCTCAACTGCCTTGGATAGAATGATGGACTGGACAGTGCGATACCCCCATGTTCCCGAACATTTTCCAAAGAAGGACTGGATTCACACGCAAGATGCCAAAGTCCAAATCCGTATGAAAATGTAGTCCAAGGATAAGCTATCCAAGGACTTAGACAAGGTAATGGCTGCATACGAACACTTGATTAGCGGCATCGATTCGATGCACATCCTACATCACATTCCATCGCTGGGTGCATTGAACGAGGGAAAGACCTAAGAACAGGTGGATCAGGAGATCTGGTCATTTTTGCAGCCCATTAAGCAAGCTGCTGCCACTCCCGATCTTGCAGCGACACAAGAGAACCTGGGCAAGTTTCTTGTCACGCCAGTCTGGATCTACACCAAGCTTTCCTCTCTATCCAACTTGATCTCGCAGAAGAAGGAGACTCTAGTCCCAAATGCCTTGGAGTGTATGGATCGGTTGAAAGAAGAGGTCCCTTTGGTTTCTCCTATAGCAGCAGATTATCATACTTGGCAAAACTTCCTCAAAGTACAACAGATTGATGCCCCTGACCTCACGATTGTGCGCACATCTTCATAATCCGGTGGCAGTAGATCGCTAGTAGCATTTGGAAACAGGTCGCAGGTCGCATTTCCCAGCTAGGTCGCAGGTTGCAGTTCCCTTCCAGGTTGCAAGGCAGCTCAACAGTTGGGCAGGAAAAGAGTTAGGAAGCCCAGAGGGAAAATTTTGATCTATAAAACTCCCTCCGGGGAAAATGTAAAGGATCCTTTTTTCGGGACTCAAGAGTTATAGAGAATTGTATTGAAGGATAACACTCTTTTGCATATGAATGAGATACTTGTCAAAAATCCTTTTGGATCTGATGTGTTTTGTTGTGCAAACACTATGAGTATTTCTTATACAGTTTCAAACATCTTTTTATTAATGAAGCTGCCCTTTTAATGGCATCATTTACGCATTATAGTCTCTGTATTTGTGTTAATGATGTTTAGCTCTTTTCGCTTTCTCATGAATGTTAATGACTTTGTTTATTAGCATTTGTTGTATCATTTAAATCTTTCAGGAAGTGGAGGGCGTTTTTACCATAAAGAATTTTTTCTTTTGTGGTCAGAACAACCTACAAGCATAACCCCAATGATGTGTTGTTAACAACATTTCCTTCGACGTTTATGCTTTATTATTTTGTCTCGCTACGCATAGTGTTATATATGGTTTAACTCATCAAGCATGTATCTGGTATCATTTGAATAAGTGTGTGTCTGCAGGTTCATTGAGTTATTTTGAGACCAAGAGAAAGGAGATCTGAGCGGTAGCCGGACCCACACCCCGGACGGGATCCCTATTCCAAACGGTTTAGAGTCTAGTCGGGACCTTTAACCGGGGAGATCCCCTACTGTTGGCCGGACAAAATTTCCTATCAACATGTTGCCATTATGATTGCATGTGTTGCCCTTGATGGAAACTCACTTGTAAAAGACCAAATATATTGGTTATGGATAAGCTCACAGGTGGCACAATGATGGGACATAAGTTTTTTAGATAAGAATCGAAAGATGAATAAAGAAAATATTTAAGGAACTATACGCGAGTTGGTCAAGGTAAAGTCATGTATACATGTGGGTAAGAGGAGAAAATTCGTGTATGTTCTTGCGCACTAAGTTTATGATACCAAGGGTTCTTACCATGGTATTAGCCCATCGTATTGAGTGCAGTAATGACTATTTGATCCTGTCCAAGAATACCATCAACACTTGTGTGGTTTTGGCTCATGGTATTGGCTAAGACTCACACTATATAAGGAGGTGAAGATCATAGTTGCTAGGTGTGCATGAGTATGTGAATTGAATGAATAGTTCAATATGAAGTATATTTGCATGGAATGGGCTATAATCAATAGATATATCTGATACTATGATGCACTCATGAATACAATAATGGATCAGGCTCTCTAGACCTGAAATGAATATGTATTTTCATGATCTATTTATGAGTCATTTAGATCTGTGGCCTAGTGCATGATTTTTAAAGTGAAGGGTATGATATAAGTGAGTTTGTAGTTCTGAAGTGTTGTGCAGTCCTGACTCATTTACATATATATACGTGGGTTAGTCATGTTGAAGGTGTGTATACATGTGGGTTTGAATCTGAAAAGGTGTGTATGAAAGCTAGGGATTTTTTGAATAATTTTGAAGGAAATGTCTGATCAGTTTTGTTGTGTTTATGATGTATGAAAATGATGCCTTCATATAGATCTGGGTTGTGTGAGTATTGATTATGCTTCTAGTTGAATGTGTACAAATATCAGTGTTTGGGTGATTGAAAAATAATGGATTTTTACTGACTGTATGAGGGCTCTGTAAATCTGACAAAATATGTCTGAATATCTCTGATATATTCAGAGTCTAGTCAAAATTATAATCTTAGTATATTAAGATCTATAAACAGGTTTCTCCACAGAAAAGCGCGTATACACGTGGGTTTTCATAAGTAAAGTAGTGTATATAATTGTTTTATGAATGATCAGGGTTGCAGTTTGATTTGAATGTGATCGATTAAAGTGTTGAGGTAGTTTTGATTAGTTTGTCCTTTAGATTGATTGTTAACTGAAGAAAGCTTTTAAATGAAATACGACATAAACCAAAAACAAATAAATGATTAAATCACAACATAAAACAGAGAGAAGAAGAAGAAAATAGTTGATTATAGAGTTTGTCCCTGGTGGACTACATCTCCGGGTTCGCTTTCAAGTGGGCGTCCACTTTATTAGGATTGATCATGAGGAATCATATTACACAGAAATGAATCAGAATGAATGTGCTCCCAGGCACTTCTGGACTCTGTAAATAGAAATTACACCCTCTCGCCTTTCTGATGCCTGTCTCTGTGCTCAATTCTGACACCCGACGGTCGAGCAATGTTGCAAACAAATTCGTCTATATCCTGTTGAAACTGAACTCAAAATACACAATGTCCTTCATGAAGCTTTGTCATGGATTAATTAATGTTGCATTCGAACATTTGATAGCCAATTTTTGCATTTGGTTGAGCAAATTATGTGATAAGGTTCTCGAATTTCTTCTCCATACATGAACGTTAGGGATAAAATCCCTTAAACTTAGGTGCGGAAATAAATATAAAAACCCATACATAAACATTATGATATAAACCTTAGCTGGGCGGCTTGTTAACTGGGCAGAAGAAGAGATACACGGCATGTGATCAGCTCCGACATCGGCGGTTAAGCCCGACGGTCACGGTGGCTCCAGCGGCCACGCAACAATTGTCACATGACTTTATCTGACGTGGTTTATATGTGGTTTACAACTGTTGTTTACATCCTCTACCGTAGTCTTTACAAGAGTCTGTTCACATAGTTTAAAATATTCCGACGTGGTTTATCCACAGCAGTTAGGACTAATGTTGTTGGCTTGTATATCAAAGTTTTATTATAATGTTTTTAATAAAGTCTGAAGCTTTTTTTTGTGGTTAATTCTTAACCCGAACCTTATAATAAGGTTTTGTAACATAGTTTGTATTTGCGCTTAAGGTTTATGATCATAGGTTTATATGCATAGGACTTTATCATAGATTTAATGTTTAGGACCTAGGCTATTTTGTTAGGTCTTTAAACCTTAGGTCTTAGAACTAGGTTTTTTTTGACACCATAGTGCTAGGATTAGACCATAGGTTTAGGATTAGGTCTAGGATTACACTATAAGGTATTTCACCATAGATAATCTAGGACCCTTTTTTTTTACACCACATTTTCACCATGAAAATAAAACTGAACCATGATCATATTTGAGGACTTCCTTCAGACGACACTGACAGAACTAGCAAATTGGAGACTAAACTGGAATTTGAACTGTTGGAGCTGACTGAACTGCTCTGCTAAACGGTAATGAACAAGATCCTCCTGGATCAATCCTCTCCACTTGAAAGCTTTTGGACCACAAAAGTTTTATTTTAAGTAGAAAATAAGCGAGGATACAACTCCCTCACTTTTCCGATCCCTATCCTCTTCTCCTTGCTTGAATTTATGCCCTTGAGTCCCACTCGAAGATATTCCACATCTTGTCGCCTGGAAGTATGAACTCTTCTGTCCAAGATGGTGTCTTCCTGCAACTCTGTCATTTACTCAGGTGGTAAATCGTCAATAGAAGGGATATTCATATCATCCTCATAATCAACAATTATCAGAGGTTCATACAACTTCAAAATTTCAATATTCACAACTGAGTAAATATGAATATAAGGCGGTAATCTAATCAGAACGCATTATTTCCAATCTTCTCAACAATTTTGAAGGGACCATAACTGATATATTTCAGTTTCTTACCTTCTCCTTTCAACCTGACTTTGCTGATATACAACCATACCTCTTCCCCGACCTGAAAATGATGATCGACTCGATGCTTGTTGTGGCGTAATTTAAACTTGGTCTGACTCTCTTTCAACTGATTCCATACTGCCCTATGTATCTGTTGTATCTGAGAAGAGTGACATGTCTGAATAACTTGCGCTTTTCCTTTCTGCAGTATACACAACTTACCCAAATAATATAACAACCTGTCATCAATATGATAATTGTTTTCTTCTATCTGAGTACTATGAGTTAGCGATTCATAACTTTCTTTGAAATTATCATTAGTACTATACTATTCTACATAGCTTTCATGTTTCAATGAACTATTCTGCAGTAATACTGAAGTAATCAAAGTCAATCTATTCATCATATCAAGTACTTTATTTATCACACCCTTCTTGTTCTCAATTTCTAAGTGAATTTGCTGAATAAATCTCATCCAAATGTAGTAGAGAGATTGTTGCAACTTAGACTGTGACTGAATGTATTGAAGTGGTTGATGATCTGTATGAATCACTGTTTTTTTACCCTTTGTATTACCACTAGCATGATTTGTTTCAAATGGTTGTCGATGATCTAACAAAACTGAGATTGATGTTGTGAAGATTTTCTGCTTAACTGATTTAAAAACTTTAAAATTGACACACATTCCCCATGTCCCGTTTTTCTTATGAGCCAAAATTATGGGTGAACTGTATGGAGATGAATTGGGTCACATGGATTCCATCCCTAGAATTTGTTGCTTTATTTCTTTACACTCTATAACTGACTTGTGACACATTCCATTATTAGGGGCATCAGACATCAACTGCATCTCATGTGATATTTCCTTTTTATGAAGTAGATGTTTTGGTTCTTTAACTAGATCTTGAAATGAATCTACCTTTTTAACCAATTTACCTTCATACTGAAATTCACAACCTGAACAAGTATCATTAAGATCCTTATGTTGCTCTTTTATCGACATGAGTATGTATCTCTTACTTGAACTAATTAAGCGCTTCATTTGATCAGCATTGATTAAATTCAAGTGATTTTGAGTTTTATGTGCCCAAACAATGTACCTAATCCCATATTTCTTGAGATGATACATATGTTCCTTCCTATAAAATATTGCATCACGGTCATAGAGATAAGGGCTTCCTAAGACAATTCCACATATGTCTAATGGTATCACATCTAGATCCACTTTGTCGATATAATTAGCTGTGATTGCAAATTTTAATCGACACTGATTGGTAACATGAATTTGAGATTGTTCCTTTCACCATCCTAAAGGATATGGTTTTGGATGATTATGTGTTTTCAAACCCAATTTTTTAACCAATGAATTAGAAATCAAATTTTCTTGTGATCCCGTATCGAACAATGTATCTATCTTAGTATGCTTTGAAGTTACCCTTATATGAAATAACTTGATTCTTTTTCCTTCGTTCAACTGTGTGATATTTGAAGAAGCAGAAGTACTAGCTTCAGAAATTTTACCTGTTGTAACCATAGCAGTGATTTTTCCTTCATCACCTGAATCAGATCCCAAGTCCAAGCCTTGTTGGACTCTTGTTTCAGCCTTATTTTCACCCTTCTTCGTTTGGAACTTCTTTGGCTTTAGTTCTGGACGAAGTTTCCAACACCTAGCTTCATCATGGCTGATCCTTTGGCAATGTGTACAGGTAGGTCTTTCATCTTCCTTCTGAGCTATGGTAGTCTTCTTTCCCTTTGACTTGCCCTTCTTTTTTCTGTCTTTAGTTTCCATCTGCTTGGATGTCTTTGGTGTAAACTTGAAAGGTCTAACACTTGATTCGACATGAATAGCTTGAACACAAACTTCATCAAAATCATTAGGATTGAACATTAATAATGTATGTTGCAAATATGAATGCAAACTACCAATATTCTTCAACAAAGTTTCTTTTATGTCCAAAGAAATACCAAGTGCTAATGCTTTCTTTCTGAATTCCTGTGTGAACTCTTGAACATTTTGTCCTTTACCTTGTCCCAAGCGCTGCTAATCAATAACAACTTGTTGTGTGTGACCCAACGGATAGAATTGTTTCTTTAGAGCTTTTATAAACTTATTCCATGAGGTGATAACTTTTCTTGTTAAACACACACATGTTGTGAGAGAAAGATAAACACACACACAACAAGAGACTCAACACACAATGAAGGATAAGCGTGCAACTCTCTTATTTTTCCATTATACATGATGTACATTTATAGTACAATGGTGTAACTCTTGGTTTCACATTCCAAGGTCACTTGGACTCCATTGTGACTTTTCGCATTCCACACCTACCCATGGAGGATTAGGTGTTCCAACATTCCCCCCCTTAATCCGAAGGGGTATGTGTGAGTCCAAGAAGAGAGTTGTAATACAAATATGCAAAGTATACATGGCAGCACTTGGGCTGAATCAACTCTTTGAAATGTTTACGCAGAGGGTGACGGGAGAGCATTGGATGAGCAAGGGGGCTGTGGGCCGATAGGTAGAGGGCGTATGCAGCTATAAGGGGATGGGGTAAGGGTTGTAGGTTGAGAGGGGGTTTGGGTAGTGTATGCTATCGAGGGGCCAAGCGGATAGGGGAGACGGGGGGGGGGAGGTGTAAGCGAGGTGGTGAGTGCGTAAGGGGGGTTTGGGGATGTGAGTTGTCTAGGGGGTATGGGAATGGAGCTGTGGTGAGGGGTAACAGCTCTAGGGCCGAGGGCCGAGAGCTTGAGAGTTACAGAATTTTTATTATTATTATTATTATTATTTTTTTAAAATACAGCACAGAGAGAGTTTTGTTGAATAACAGAGAATTATAAAATAATTTGCAGAACAGAGCATAATTTTTTTTTTTGCAGTAGCAAAAAATTTACTTTTTCCAATGTACTTTTTCCAGCAGCATAGAATTGGAGAAATGCACTTTTTCAAGAAATTTTCAGGAGAGAAATTTCACAAATGTACCGCAGAATTTGCAGAATAATGTGCAAAAATTGCTGAAAATTTTACAGTAAAAACTCAAAAATATTTCCAGTAAAAAACCAGAATCTTCTTCAGAAACCCACTTGAAACAGTATTTTCAGCAGCTCTCCAAAATGCAGAATTTAATATGCAAAAATTGCGAGAAAAAATTGCAGAATTTTAATGAGCAGTTAGAAAACCTGCAATGCCAAGATGCACAATGTTGATCTTCGTCAAAACCAATTTCTGAATGCTGCTCTTCTTCAAAACCAATTTCTGAATGCTGCTCTTCTCAAAATAAATTCCTAAATGCGGCAAAATATCTACTGCAGAAATTCTCTAAATGCTGCAAAAATGCCAAGAATTTTTGTAGATATGCACAGGAAATAAACACAAATGGCTCACTCAAGGTTGAGCTGGTTATGAACATATCAGCTCTGATACCATTTTAAACACACACATGGTGTGAGAGAAAGATAAACACACACACAACAAGAGACTCAATACACAATGAAGGATAAGTGTGCAACTCTCTTATTTTTCCATTATACATGATGTACATTTATAGTACAATGGTGTGACTCTTGGTTTCACATTCCAAGGTCACTTGGACTCCATTGTGACTTTTTGCATTCCACTCCTACCCATGGAGGATTAGGTGTTCCAACATTTCCTTTTTGCTTTAAATCTATCTGTCTCTTACTTTCCCACCAAATCAAAGCAGTACCCCCCATTCTAAGAGTAGCTAATTGGATCTTTGTATTATCATCAGTAATATTTTGAATACAGCAATAGAATTCTAACTGTTTTACCCAATTATCTAGTTTCTCAGGGTTTATTTCACCATCATACACAGGTAATTCAAACTGAACATCCAGTTTCAAAAGTGGACTCTTAGGTTTTTTTTATTTTTCTGATTTAGAACTAGAAGTAGAAGAGGAAGAAGAAGATGACGGAGATGATGGAGGAGAAAGAGGTTTATCTGCCTTGCCTTTACCCTTGTCCTTCTTTGATGCCTTCGACGATGAGGCTGCATCTCTCGTCTTCTTGCCTTAATATAATTCTGCTAACATCCGTTGCATGTTTAGAACATATGATGGATTTGATTCTCATCCATGGGTTTTGTTTTAGTAGCTTCAGGAGTCTCAACGTTCTCAGTCCCTGTCATCGTTGATTGATGAACAAATTTCTGCTTTCTGATCTCTGGATCGAATTCCTCAAGCTCGCCTTTTCCACGTTGCAATCCCAACCTGGTTAACATCCACTGACAAACAAACTAAAAAGCACAACCTACTTTGATACCAAATATGATTTGAATGTGATCTATTAAAGTGCTGAGGTAGTTTTGATTAGTTTGTCCTTTAGATTGATTGTTAACTGAAGAAAGATTTTAAATGAAAGACGACATAAACCAGCAGCAAATAAATGATTAACTCATAGCATAAAATAGAGAGAAGAAGAAGTAAACAGTTGATTACGGATTTCGTCCCTGGTGGACTACATCTCTGGGTTTGCTTTCAAGTGGGCGTCTGCTTTATTAGGATTGATCGTGAGGAATCTCTTTACACAGAAATGAATTAGAATGATTGTGCTCACAGGTAATTCTGGACTCTCTAAACAGAAATTACACCCTCTTGCCTTTCCAACACCTGTCTTTGCGCTCAATTCTGACACCCCACGGTCGAGCAATGCTGCAAACAAATTCGCCTCTATCCTATTGAAACTAAACTCAAAATACACAATGTCCTTCATGAAGCTTTGTCATGGTTTAAATAATGTTGCATTCAAACCTTTGATAGCCAAGTTTTTCATTTGGTTGAGAAAATTATGTGATAAGGTTCTCGAATCTCTTCTCCATACATGAACCTTAGGGATAAAATCCCTTAACCTTAGGCGTTGAAATAAATATAAAAACCCATAAATAAACATTATGATATAAACCTTAGCTGGGTGGGTTTTTAACTGGGCAGAAGAAGATATCCATGACATGTGATCAGCGCCGACATCAATGGTTAAGCTCGGCGGTCACGGTGGCTTCGGCAGCTTCGCAACAGTTGTCACATGAATTTATCCGACGTGGTTTATACGTGGTTTACAACTGTTGTTTACATCCTCTGCCGTGGTCTTTACAAGAGTCCGTTCACATAGTTTAAAATCTTCCGACGTGGTTTATCCACAACGGTTAGGACTAACGTTGTTGGCTTTTATATCAAAGTTTTATTATAATGTTTTTAATAAAATCTGAACCTTTGTTTTGTGGTTAGTTCTTAACCTGAACCTTATAATAAGGTTTTGTAACATAGTTTGTATTTTCACTTAAGGTTTATGATCATAGGTTTATATGCATATGACTTTATCATAGTTTTAATGTTTAGGACCTAGGCTATTTTATTAGGTCTTTAAACCTTAGGTCTTAGAACTAGGTTTTTTTTTACACCATAGTGCTAGGATTAGACCATAGGTTTAGGATTAGGTCTAGGATTACATTATAAGGTATTTCACCATAGATAATATAGGACCCTTTTTTTTTTACACCACATTTTCACCATGAAGATAAAATTGAGCAATGATCATCTTTGAGGACTTCCTTCGGACGACACTGACAGAATTGGCGGATTGGAGACTGAACTGGAATTCGAACTACTGGAGCTGACCAAATTACTCTTCTGAACTATAATGAACAAGATCCTTCTCGATCACAGTTGATTCTGTGTGTTGATGCAGAAGTATGGGTTTGGTTTTGTGGTCTAGGTATAGTGATCTCACTGTTCTATTCGAATTTGGTTGATGGTTGTTTCTGTTGATATCCAAGTTGTGTTGAAGTAAAATATGTTGGATCCAGTGTGAAATTTTATGAAATGTGGTCTGCAGTGGGTCTGAGGGTCGAAGCGCTCAGTGTGGAAGTCGAAGCTTCCTACTAGTAGGAGCTAGTGATCAGATTAGGGGGTTGAAGCTCGCTTCCAGTGGTGGCTGTTAAACGAGATCAGGGGGTTGGATCTCCCTTCCAATAGTAGTTGGAGAACCAGAGAAGGTTACAGCCTTTTTCAGGTGGGTGCCTGTGTACTAGTATGAGTCTGCGCTAGTACAAGAATGTAAGTAGTTTTTTATATAATAAATATTGAAGACAAAGACGAAAGCAGCGGTGGTTTTCTCCCGACTTGGGCTCCACCTTAAATCCTGGTGTTCATGTGTGTTTCTTATGTGTGATGATTTATTTTGTGCTTACTAAACATGTTTACTGCTCACTAAATATCTGATGAACAAATGATGAACTAGGCTAAGTAACGTTTCTGAATATTTCTCTGAATAATAAGTTCATTGATCATACACAAGTTTCTTAACAAAAAGCCACATGCATATGCTAGTTTTATTAATTAAATTCGCATATAGAAATCAGTAAAATAAGAAAACTATTGTGAGTTTTAAATACTGATTCACCACCCCCCCAATATTTTTCCCAACAATTGGAATCAGAGCAGGTCCTTCTGAAGAAGCTTGATTGCAAGAAGGAAGATCTACCAAGATGAGTAATAAATATGGAAAAACATCTTTCAAACCACCTGTCTTCAACGGAAACAATTTAATATTCTGGAAGACACAAACACGATCCTATCTTTAGTCTCTTGGATCAGATGTTTGGGAAATTGTTGAAGGCTGTTACCGATAACTAACTGCAGTTCCCACAGATCCAGCAACAAGGAAGAACTATGAAACCAATGCAAAATATGTCAATGCATTATTTGGAAGCTTGACCAAATCATAATTTTTCAAGGTTATGCAGTTAAATACAGTAAAGGAGATATAGGACAAAATCATTTTAAGCTATGAAGGAGATGCCAAGGTAAAAAGTGCTAAACTCCAATCTCTCAGAATTCAATATGAAAATCACAGAATGCATAATGATGAAAGTATTGCTAGTTTCTTTCTGTGTCTAGATGATATCGTAAATCGTATGAGAAATCTGGGTGAAGACATAAGAGACACAAATTTAATAGAGAAAATATTAAGATCTCTAACTCCTAAATTTGAGTCAAAAGTGTCTTCTATTGAAGAGACGCAGGATCTTCAGACTCTTACTATTTTTCAACTTCATGGGATCCTAAATTCTTCAGAAATGGAACAAGGAGGTATTTCTAAATTCAGATAAGCCACATTTAAAGCTACTACAAAAGGAAAGGAAAATGAATAACATAAAGAATCAGGGTATGTATCAGAAGAAGATGAGGTAAATTTTGTAAAAAAACTTCAACTTGGCACTGAAAGGTTCAGAGGTAAGATTCCTTTCAAATGTTTTGCTTGTGGAGAGTGGGTCATTATGCCGCTAAATTTCCTCATAAAGATAATCGTGATAAGGGAAAGGATATAGCAAAAGGTAATAGGACACGATTTGTCAATAGAAAAATTTACTATACTCATGAAAATAGTGATGGCTTGTGAAATAGTGAAGAAGGAGAATCTGATCAAGATCTTAGACTCCTCATGGAATTTGAAAAAGACACTAGTGAGGCTAAAGATAATTTTATGGATGCTTTAGAAGAAAATTATTTTCTTGAAGAAATCACTCAACTGAAAATATGCTTGGAAGAAAACAAAATAGCCATAGATAATCTAAAGAATCAACTCATAGAAAAGGAGAAGCACAATGAGAAATTATAATGTGAAATATTAAGCCTAAGAAAGGAACTTGAGAAATTAAAAGGATAAAGGATAAAGGAATTCTCATGCTGTCATTAAGGATAAAAGATCTGTTTTTCTAAAAGAAATGGTTAAAGCTAACAATTTTATGTATGTTTATGGATTAAAGCATAACTTTTTGAGTGTTAGCCAAATGTGTGACCAAGGAAATGAAGTTGTCTTCCGATCAAAAGAATGTGTGGTTCATGAAATTGACACACGAAAAACCATAAAAAAAGGAACAAGAACCCCAAGAAATATGTATATATTGAAAGGTGGCCAAGAACAATGTTATCTAGGTAAATCTGCAGAAAACTAGTTATGGCACAAAACATTGGGACATCTGAGCTTTTATCAAATAAGCAAATCAAGCAGGCTCAAATTTTTTCGTGATCTACCCAACATAACTTTACCATAAAGTACCATATGCAAGTCATACAAATTCGGTAAGCAAACTAGAGTTCAATTTAACACCAAAGAAGGATCGGCAAGTAAGCCTCTTGAACTTATACATACTAATTTGTGTGAACCTGTAAGGAAAAATTCACGTCGTGGAGAAAAATACTATATCTTATTCATTGATGACTTTTCTAGAATGTGTTGGATCAATTTATTGAAACACAAAGATGAAGCATTTGAAAATTTTAAGGTCTTCAAATATTTAGTTCAAAATGAATTAGATCTAAAAATCAAATGTCTCATATCTGACCGAGGAGGAGAGTACATATCCAATGAATTCTCTTATTTCTGTGAACAATATGGCATAAAAAGACAATTTTCGATAGTTGGAACTCTGCAAAAAAATGGTGTGGAAGAAAGAATGAATAGAACAATTCAGAAAATGGCTCATGCTATGCTTGATGAATCTGGGACTCTTGACACGTTTTGGGGTGAAGCTGCTCATACCGCAGTAAATATTCTAAAAAAGGCTCATGTTCATGTGAATAGTGATAAAACTCCTTATGAACTCTGGTATGGTAATGCTCCCACTATGAAGCACTTTAAAGTTTTTGGAAGAATTTTTTTTATAAAAAGTAATGATGAAAAAATTGGTTTGAACCTAGAGCAAATGAAGGAATACTTCTTGGTTACTCTTCTAGAAGTAAAGCATACAAATGCTACAATAAGATACTTCGGAAATTTTTTGAATGCATTGATGTTGTGATTGATGAAACACTCACAACTCCCAAAAGGGAAATAACAACAAATGAGGATGATGATGATGAATGCTTTCCCTCATAAAATCACAATGATATAGAAGAAGAACCTAATGAAGCATCAAAAGAAGATACATCAGAAAGAGAAAAGGCTCCATCCAGGTATGTTCAAAAGAATCATCCAGAATCTCAAATTTTGGAAGAAAAGGAATCATGGGTACAAACAAGATGAACACTTGTGGGATCTCCTAGTTATCTAGCATTATTATCTACCATTGAACCACAAAATGTAAATCAAGCTAGTAAAGATGAATGTTGGATTAAGGCCATGAATGAAGAACTGGATCAAATTGAAAAGAATAGTACTTGGGAATTGGTTCCAAGTCCTCATGATAAAAATGTTATTGGAACAAAATGGATATTCAAAAATAAGTTAAATGAAAATGCAGATGTAATTAGAAACAAAGCTAGACTTGTTTGTAAATTTTATGCTCAACAAGAAGGTATAGACTTTGAAGAAAAATTTGCACCAGTAGCTAGACTTGAAGCCATAAGAATGTTTATTTCATTTTCAAGTTTTCATCATTTCAATGTTTATCAAATGGATGTCAAATATGCTTTCCTTAATGGAGATCTGGAAGAATAAGTTTATATAGAACAACCAGAAGGATTCATTTTGGGGAATGATGAAAAAATTGTTTACAAACTCAAAAAAGCTCTATATGGGCTAAAACAAGCTCCACGGGCATGGTTATATCGTCTTGACAAATATCTTCAACAACAAAGCTTCACAAAAGGATCTGCAGTCAGTAACCTGTACACAAAAATTGAGGATGACAAACTATTAATTATTGTTGTTTATGTTGATGACATCATTTTTGGAAGTAATGAAGAATCCATGAGTCAGAAATTTTCCTCTGGTATGCGACAGGAATTTGAAATGTCTTTACTTGGGTAACTAACATATTTTATTGGTTTACAAGTGCAACAAGCAAAAGACAACATATTTCTCTCACAAGAAAAATATCTCAAGCAGATTCTAAAGAAGTATGGGATGAAAGACTGCAAACATGTGTGCACTTGAATGATGACCGGATGCAACCTCGGTTCTCATGATGATTCTCCCATGGTAAACCAACCAGCATATAGATATATGATTGGAATTCTGCTTTATATAACAGGTACTAGACCAGATATCATGCATGTAGTTGGGATTGTTGAATGTTTCCAAGCCAATCCAAAGGAATCACATCTTCAGGCAGTAAAAATAATATTTAAATATTTCCAAGGAACTCAAGACTTTGGTCAATGGTATCCCAAAAATGTTGATCTTAACCTTCATGCTTACACAGATGTAGACTGGGCTGGCAATGTTGATGACCAGAAAAGCACTAGTGGAGGTGCATTTTCTATGGGGCCCCGATTAGTATCCTGGTTTAGCAAGAAACAAATTTCCATTTCTTTATCTACAGTAGAAACAAAATATGTGGTTGTTGCATCATGCTGCACACAACTCTTCTGGATGATGCAGACATTACAAGACATTCAAATTGATTTTTCTCCTCCCGTATCCATTCTATGTGATAATACAAGTGTTATTAGTATCTCGAAAAATATTGTTATGCATTCCAAAACTAAGCATATTCCTATCAAGTATCACTTTTTACGAGAACAAGTGCTTGAGAAAAAGGTTAAATGTGAGTATGTTCCCTCCAAAGAAAAAGTTGCTGACACATTTACTAAACCTCTTCCCAGAGAAGGATTTGAATATCTCAGATAGAAACTGGGAATTTTCTTAACCTCATTATGTTGTTAAAATTATCTGATATGTTTTCAGATGAAATTTCAGAAAATTAAATTCTGTACGCAGGTTTCTTGATGCATAGTTGCGTATATACGCGAGTCTCTTTTTAGACAGTCACGTATAGATTTTTTTTCATAAAATCAGTGGTTCAACCTCCAAATTAGAATTTTTCATGTTGCTGACAAATATGGTTTGGCTCTATTGCTCAGGTGTTGATGGGTACAGTCTATGGTTCTGGTTTTTAACTTACATTTCCTTCTTTGATATTTATCTACTTGATGAAGATGCTATGATGAATTGGTTGTTGAAATGTTGAGGATGCACATGTGTAGGTGGAGCATTAGAATTGTTGGGTATAATGCATTGCTTGGCATTATGATGGTTGTTGAATTATGTTCGATGTTCTATCTATTGGGGTCATTTGGTCTTGGTTATAAAAGTCATATTTTTAATTTGATGTAAGGGTCTTGTTGAAGACCTACGATGTAAATATTATCATATTTAGTCATGTATGGACTTTTTCAAATATGTAAACCCACTTAGTTGGGTAGTTGAGTCAAAATATGTAACGCCACTTGGTTAGGTGATTGATGTAATTATGAGTCCTTGGTGATATGAAAGGTCATAGAGTCATGTATTTCATTGAAAATATGTTTCAATATTTAGCATGTGTTCGGGGGGAGCATGGTCTGTATAGTGCAGCATAGATCTTCAGAACTCTTGTATCTACAAAGGAAGAGAAACATTGTTTCAGCATTGGTCCACCCTTTTCCCTTGATGTCAAAGGGGGAGAGTAATTTGGTGTTTGAATAATTCTTATATTGATGTGTCTACAGGTTGTGATGATCCAACGACAACATAGTTGCCATCAAGTCCAAAGGGGGGGATTTTTGGCATTATGATTGCATGTGTTTTCCTTGATGAAAACTCACTAGTAAAAGACCAAATATATTGGTTTTGGATAATCTCAGAGGTGGCACAGTGATGGGAATTTTTTTTAGACCACAATCATAATATGGATAACGCAAATATTTAAGGAACTATACACGAGTTGGTCAAGGTAAAGTCACATATACATGTGGGTAAGAAGGATAAAATTCACGTATGTGCTTGCGCACTAAGTTTATGATACCAGGGGTTCTTACCATGGTATTAGACCACAGTATTGAGAGCAGTAACAATTATTTGATCCCGTCCAAGAATATCATCGACACTTGTGTGGTTTTGGCTCATGGTTTAGCTAAGGCTCACACTATATAAGGAGGTGAAGATCATAGTTGCTAGGTGTGCATGAGTATGTGCATTGAATGAATACTTCAATCTAAAGTATATTTTCATGGAATGGGCTATAATCAATAGACAGATATGATATTATGATGCACTCATGAATACAATAATGGATCAGGCTCTCTAGACCTGAAATGACTATGTATTTGCACGATATGTTTATGAGCCATTTATATCTGTGGTTTGGCACATGATTGTTGAAGTGAAGGGTATGATCTAAGTGAGTTTTTAGTTCTCAAGTGTTGCGCAGTCCTGAATTATTTACAGATCTATACACGGGTTAGTCACGTTGAAGGCGCGTATACACGCGAGTTCGACTCTACAAAGGCATGTATGCAAGCTAGGGATTTTTTGAAGAATGTTGAAGGAAATTTTTGATCAATGTTGTTGTATTTCTAATGTATGTCAATGATGTCTTCATATAGATCTGGTTTGTGTGAGTACTGATTATGCTGCTAGTTGATTGTGTATAAAGATCAATTTTTGGTTGATTGAAAAATGATGGATGTTTACTGACTGTATGAGGGCTTTGTAAATCTGAAAAAATATGTCTGAATATCTCTAATATATTAAGATTCTATTCAAAATTCTAATCTCAGTATATTAATACCTATATGCAGGTTGCTCCATAGAAAAGCATGTATACATGCGGGTTGTCATAAGTAAAGTAGCATATACAATTGTTTTATGAATGATCAGGGTTGATGTTGATTCTATGTGTTGATGTAGAAGTATAGGTTTGGTTCTGTGGTTTGGGTACAGTGATCTCACCATTCTGTTAGAATTTGGTTGATAATTGTTTCTGTTGATCTAAAAGTTGTGTTGAATTAAAAGCTGTTGGATCCAATGTGAAAATTTATGAAACATTTTCTATAGTGGGTCTGAGGGTCGAAGCCCTCAGTGTGGAAGTCGAAGCTTCCTGCCAGTAGGAGCTACTGATCAAATTAGGGGGCTAAAGCTCCCTTCCCGTGGTGGCTAGTAAATGAGATCAGGGGGTTGGATCTCCCTTCCAGTAGCAGTTGGATAATGAGAGAAGGTTGTAGCCTTCTGTAGGTGGGTTCCTGCGTACTGGTATGAGTCTGTGCTAGTACAATAATGTAAGCAATTTTCTATATAATAAATATTGAAGACAGAGACGACAACAACGGTGGTTTTCTCCTGACTTGGGTTTCCACCTTAAATCCTGGTGTTCATGTGTGTTGCTTATGTGTGATGATTTATTTTGTTCTTACTAGACATGTTTACTTCTTACTAAATATCTGATGAACAAATGATGAACTGGGCTAAGTAGAGTTTCTGAATATTTCTCTAAATAATAAGTTCACCAAGCATACGCAAGTTTCTTAACAGAAAGTCACGTGTATCAGAAAATTATTGTGAGTTTTAAATACTGATTCACCCCCCACCCCTCTTAGTATTTTTCCCAACATATAGATCATACCAGCCATGAAACTAAGCCCCATTTTATTGTTGAAAGGGCCATGAACCAAGGAAAATTTCAAGGAATTTCTATGACATAAATTGGACATTTCTATGCCCTTACTAAAAATCACTAGGGCGAGAGAGTTATGAAGGATTGAGAAGTAGAGAAGGAAGTCCTCTTTAGTTGTGAGAGGGAGGTAATCTGGGAGCATGTGACTTCTCTATCTTTTGGAAAACTTGGTAGTCGAAGTTATCTTGGTTGAACTCATAGACTAAAATTACAACCATTATTCCTAATTAGCCCTAATGGTACCATAGACTGGCTAGGGGCTAGAGTTATTTAGCGAACTACTTATTGTTGCATGGAAATATCTCAGTATATTTGGTTTTGAAAATCATATTTATTACATCCATATAAGTCTCTATTCCTTGTTGGACATAGTGTTTTCATCGATGACAACCAATGTCATTGATGTCAAAACATAAGTCATAGGAAGCAACAAGATAGTCCGACGTCTTGGCAAGATCACATCAAATGGTGTCTAAGTGGCTTGAAATTTATTAAGTTTTTGTTGAGGTTGTGATGCTCAAATGAGTATATGTATGGCATGTTTAGATAGTCATCTCTGAGAGATTTCCAATGGTATATCACACTTGGTCAAACTCATCCTGGATAAGAAGATATGAAAGTTTGAAGTTGGAAATATTAAAAGGGGAAAAAATACAAATTTTTAATTAAAAACACCAAATTGTTAAATATCTTGCATATTTGGATAAAATCCATAATTTTGAGGGTAATCGATAGTACATGGCACATGAACTTGCACACTATTTAACTAGGTTAACGTTCGAGCAACTCCATGCGAATATGAATGATGATAATCACATAAACGATGGATGAATCTTTAAGTTATGTGAAGTTTAATGAAGGTCGCACCCCTCCATGTCATCCAATAATTCAATGACATGTGGCATTTGTTAGTCTGACCCCTTGTTTAGATGCCACTCGAACCCCTCAACGTAAGTGATAGTGATGCGGCACCCCTAATGTGGATGTTGAGGTGGCACAATTGGATTGGAAAATGGCTTAGAGTGAAACATGGAAGCTCAAGGTGAGCTAAAATATGTTGATATGGCAGGTGATGATGAAATTATAGGAGATGATGGTGAGGCAGGTGATGATGATGTGGCAGCTCGACATGATGCCATGTAGCATGTTGAAATGAAACTTTTGGTTGACCAATAGCTGAAAATTTTAATGACATGTGGCACCACTCAAGGAATTCCATGTGGTAGGTGTTACATCATGATGACATCAACATAAGGGTGACCAATGATCCTTAGGTTTGGGTCACATGGTGTGGTCCCATGAGGTTTCTCAAAAGTTTTCCCTATGCACAAAATAGGCTCCCGCTCAGGTATAATTTCATGTCGCATGGATTGTGGTTTGTATGGATCTTGAAAAAGAGAAGAGAAACTAGTGAAGGTTTGGCTTTCGTGGTTGGACTAAGGTGGTGTAGTTCTGAAAATCATGGATATCTATTGTGAGCACAAATAATTTGATGCGGGTCATTGTGGTTTGATTGGATCTTATTTATGACTTGGATTTAGCTGATCTCATACATTTTTACGTGGATCTCTGTGTTGAGGTTCGATAGTTTGATATGGATCTATGCGGTTTGATTGGCTACTAGTGAGGACAAACATTTTTACGTGGATCTCTATGGTGAGCATAGACAATTTTTTGTGGGTCTCTTTGGTTTGATTGGTTCCCAGTTTTTGATGTGGATCGTCGAACACTGTAGTTTGATTGGCTCTTGGTTTCAATGGCATGGATCATGGAACATTGTGGTTTGATTAGATCTTGGTTTATGACGCAGAAATTTTTGGTTTGATTGGTTGCTAATTTTTTATGTGCATCGTTGGAACTCCATGGTTTGATTGAATCCTAGTTTATAACTTGAAACAATTTGATGTGGAACACTATGGGTCGATTGGCTCCTAGTTTATGACTTGTTTCCATGTGATTGGCACAATGTCTAACCTAGCATATTGATTGTTCCATCGTGATAAATCTCATCCCCTCAAGGTTTTACAAATGGCTAAAATAATATGGCATGGCACAAATAAGTACGACTCAATCTAGGAATATGACCTGGATAATTTGGTTCTCCATGGTTTGTGATGATGCTTGCTGTTGATATGAAAAATTAGTGAGTATTCTTGAACGAGGTCTATGATAGCGCGATTGGAGAAGTGTGTAGTGGTACTCCGGGAGGTCGAGGGTTTGAGCTCATTTGAGATATTATTATTATTATTTCCCACAAAGTGAAATTTTTTCGAACGGTTAAGAAGAATGAAGGCGAGAATTTTGTAGAACTGTTTCCAGAAAAGTGAAATTTTTAGGATGTAGACCACAAAGGTGAAATTCATAGAACATTTAATTTTTTTAATGTTCTTGTTGGTCAAATTGAAGGTAAATATAATTTTGAAAAAGGATTTTTGGTTGAAAATATATTATGATTTAAATGAGGGGAGCTATAAATAGTTTTTGAGATCATGGGATCATGATTATTGTCAATATGAATTTATGAATAGGTTTTTAAGATGATAAATTCGCAGAAGATTAATTATTAAAAGACAAGTTGGCTTGGTTTTTATTCAAGCTTGTGGATCTACTTTGAAATATTGTGAAAAGTGGTCCACAACAGTTTTGAGAAGGAGTTGGGCTCCTTTGTCGAGGTTTATGACTCAATTAAGTTAAATCCTACTACAATTCAATGCTTGAATGAGGTTGGTGCCTCAATTAGGTTGCATCCTACTACAAGTTGATGCTTGCACATTTTAGCGGTTGGTGCCTATAGTAGGTTGGTTCCTGCAAATTTATTTTTTGAGGTTGATGCCTCTATCAGGTTGGCGCCTTGAAATATTTGTTCTCTTATGATGATGTGATGATTTTCTTCAATGATGCATGATTATGGTTGCAGTTTTCATTGATTGTTAAATTTTTTCAGTTGATGAAGATTTTCCATTACATTAATTCACCCCCATATTAGTGTAATTTTTAGTTTAACAATTTGTATCAGAGTAGTTTTCTTAAGGAAATTAACTAGTGAAAGGTAGATACAAGGAATTATGGACAATAAAGGGAAGAGGAAGAATAAGCTCTCTCATAAAAGGAAGGGTTGTGATTGTGCGAGCAATACATCCGATCCTAAAGAAGATATTTTCTTCATGGTATGGATTTTTAAAACAATTAGAAATAGGAATCATGCATTGCACATTGTTTCAATTGTGGTAATTAAGGTCACTATACTTCAATGTGTCCATGCCCAATTATAGATAATGAAGATGATGTTCCTAAACTAATTGAGGTTAACTTCTCAAATCAAGTAGAGGTAAATTTTGAAGCATAACTTGCAAGTGCCTTAGAGGAATTAAAATTTTCAAGAAGAAGGATTAGTTAATTAGAAGAACAAATCCATAATTTTGAAGGTAAATATGAGCTCATAAAGAATATTTCAGAATAAAACAAAACACAAAATGAGCTTTTGAAGAAATATGAAAATAAATACAAGAAAATGATATTCTAAAGTCCCAACTAGAAGCAGCAAGAATGATGGAACAAGTAAGGTAGAGCTATATAAAATAAAGAGATCTTTGTTGTAATGATCTAGAAGCCAACATTATTTCCTTAAAACATGAGTTAGAAAATGCAAATATTCAAAATAATGAAGGACACAAGTATGCAATATAAATGAAACCCACTGACTATGAATATGAACTTGTCATCCCCTTGTATGTGATAGAAGAGGAACCTAATATCAATTTGAAGGATCATTCAAAATATTCAAGAATAGATCAAGATGCATCGAGGGGTTAGCCACAAAATATGAATCAATGTTTTAAATTTGTTCAATATGAGCTCAATAATGCTCTACAAGAGCTAAGGAGACTCATAATTCTTAATGAAGAATAAAAGGAGCTATTAGAAAATAGGGATCATGATATTTATATTCTAAAGACACAGTGTGGAGAATCTAGATATAATGAGGGTGATTTGGTGAATAAGTTCAAAAAAATACTACAGAAATGTTGAAAAAAATTTGTTTCTACAAGAAAGAAATTAGAGGAATCAAATCAAAGTTTGAAGTTAGCTAAAGGAATTGAAATGTTAGACATAATTCTTAGCAAGTAGAGACCTCCCCTCATTAAAACAGGCCTTGGTTTTGATCACAAAAATGAAAAATGAACCGCGCTTAAGGGTACCAAATGGAGAACAAATCAAGAGCCATGCCATCACATTAATTGGATCCACTAACAAAACAATTGAAGTTTCCAAGAAAGTGATGGATCAACCCAATCATGTTCATTTCAACATATCAGATGGCATGTATAAAAACACTAAGAATCAACAAGATGCTAAAGATAAGGTTGAAGCAACTACCATAAACCATGCCATTCCTCTCAAGGGATATAAAGAAATAGTATAATGGAAGATAAGGATCAACAAGGAGATGAATATTTTCAAAGGTGGATTGACTTCAGAATATATTCTTCATCAACACAAGTTCATGCAACTAGGTATCAAAATATGTTTTTGGGTCATGTTTCTCATATACTAAATTTGGACAGAAAGCAAAGGATTTCAGAACCTATGCCCTAAATGATTGTGAAAAATATAGAAGATACTATCGGAATTCCATGAATAGGTTCATGGAAAAGAAGAAGAAGTTATGGAAGTAGGTCATTCTTGCCAATATTCAAGTCCAATATAGAATGTTATAAATGCCACAATGATGGGCATATAGCACATGATTTCGGAATCAACATAAGATGGTCCAAAGAAGAAGGTTTGTCTACTAATACAAGGAATATCACTAAGGTATGGATATGAAATCAAGAAGAAAAAAGTTTAGATTTGATCACTCTGAACTAATCCATTAATGAGGGATTATTCAAGAACTTAGTTGTTTGAAATGAAACTCTAAGAAGAAATATTATGCAATATAAATGCAGGATGATCATACATAGGGAAGAAACCATTGATATAAGAGATTGAGTATACCAAGGGAATTATGTTGTATATGTGAAAAGAGAGTATGAACATATGACATGTAGCATCGATAAGAAAGAGAAATTAAGCAGTCCAAGAAAACTAAGCATTCCATGTTGGGCCTCATATAGTAGATCAAAGGATTTTTTGGAATTGATATCATAAATATAATAAGAAGGAATGGATCACTAATTTCAACCAATGTCATTGATTTCAAAGGGTAAGTCAAAGGTAGCAGTATCATAGTCCAATGTCTTAATAAGATCACATCAAATGGTGTCAAAGTTGCTTGAATTTTACCAAGTTTTTTTGTTGAAATTATGATGAGAAAATGAGTCTATGGATAATGTCATGTTTTGATAGTCATCTCCAAATAATTTCTAATGGTATATCACACTTGGTCAAATTATTCTCAAATAAGAAGATATGATAGTTTGAAGATGGTAATAGAAAAAGGGGAAAAAAATCCAAATTTGTAACTAAAACATGAAATTGTTAAATAATGTGCATCTTTGGATTGGATCCATAATTTTGAGGGAAATTGATGGAGGACGGCACGTGAACTTGTACACTGTTTAAAAAAATTAAAATTTGAGCCACTCTATAAATTTTTCCGATGATAATCACATGAATGGTGGATGAAGCTTTAAGTTGTGTGAAGTTTAATGAAGGCCATAACCCCGGCCCCCCCCCCCCCCCCCCCAAAAAAAAAAAAATGAAGAAGGGACATGTGGAGGGTGTCAGTTTGAACCTGTGTTTGGATGACTCATGGACCCCCTAACACAGGTGATAGTGATGTGGAAAATCTAGATTGGATAGATGTATTATATTGACATGTAGAAACTTGAGACTGGGTCAGGGATGATGATATGGTAGCTTGACATGATGCCACATGGCATGTTGAAATGACACTTTTGGATGACCAATAGGGGTAAATTTTGGTGACATGTGGTACCACTCAAGGTGTGTCATGTGGTAAGTGTGACATCATGATGACATTAACATAATGGTGACCAGTGATCCCTAGGTCCTATTCACATGGTGTTTTCCCATGAGGTTTCTCAAAAGTCAACCTTGTACCAAAAATGGGCTCCTACTCATATATAAATTCATGTCATGTGGCTTGTGGTTTCTATTGAACTCAAAAAAGAGTAGAGAAACAAGTGAAGGCTCCACCTTCTTCGTTACATTGAGTTTGTTGGGTGTGTGTTAAGACCCAATTGTTCTCCAAATTCGGAATGAAGAATATTCATGCTGCAAACTATATTTTGGGCATGGAAATTAAGAGAGATCGGACCAAGAGGAATCTCTGGTTAAACCAGAGTAAGTATGTCGAGAAAATATTACAGAGGTTCAATATGCAGGATAGTAAACCGGTGAAGGTTCCTATTCCTATAGGTGTAAAAATATCTATTGAACAGTGTCCCAAGACACAAGAAGAAGACAAGCATATGTCTCATGTTCCATATGCAAGTGCAGTGGGTAGCCTAATGTATGAAATGGTCTATACTAGACCATACAGTGCACATGTAGTGGGAGTATCAAGCAGGTTTATGTCAAAACCAGGAGAGGAGCATTAGATGACAGTGAAGTGGGTTTTCATATATTTGTGTGGCACTAGTGATTATGGTTTGTGCTACTAGGGAAGACCAGGATTGGACAGATTTTTGGACATCCATGGTTTTTTTGATGCAGACTGGGCTGGAGATATGGACCAAAGAGTATCTACAAGTGGGTATGTGTTTATCCTATTTGGAGGTGAAGTCAGTTGGATGAGTAAAAGATAGTATGTAGTGGCTCTTTCAACTATAGAGGAAGAATACATGGCAACCACTAATGCAAGTGAGGAAGAATTTTGGTTGTAGAGATTGTGTTCAAGTATGGGTTTGGTGCAACGAGATATATAGATAGATTGTGATAGCCAAAGTGAAATTTTCTTGGCTAAGAACCCTATTATGAAACCATCTCCAAAAATAGAAGAAAAGAGAGATCAATGCCTTATAAATCAGCCACTTCGAGGGGGAAACCTCCTTTACATTACATAAATGAACAATTCTTGGATGATACAAATGAAAAAAACCTCCTTTCTATATATAGGAGTCCAGTGGGTCACAATATAATCCTAGCTGACATAAAAATAATAATGTAAGGGCACAACAATAACAATAGTGGGCTTCTATGGGGCACAATTATAACAATATGGGGACTACATGGGCACAACAATAACAATAAGGGGGCTATACTAATAATAACAATAAGGGGATACACTAGTATTATAGGGACCTAACATGCCCCTATCCTTCAAACACGTGTTGTCCTCAACGCTTGATTATTTCTCGATGCTTTTGTATAAAATTCTCTTCCTCCCATGTGGAATCTTCAGCGGGTAAGTTCTTCCACTTGATTGGATACTCTGAAATTGATTGATTTCGTAGCTGTCAAGTTCTTGATTCTATGACTGCTTTAGGTCCTAATATTATTTTTCCTTCCTCATCAAGTTCTAGAAATATTGTTTGAACTGGGACTTGCTCCATCTTTTCTCCTTTAGGAATAATTTCTTGTAGCAACTTTGTCAAACCTTCCTTTGAACCTTCCATGTATGCTTTTATATCATTCTTCATGTCTTCCATATTATCTTTCAGTTTTTCTTCTATACCATCTATTAGTTTCAGTATTTGCATCCTACCATTAGTGATCAAAATCCTCTTTTCATATCATTTTAGGAGTCCCACTAAGAAATTTTTTATCATTCCATTAGGTCATGCAAAAAATGTACTCACTGATGGGAGTCCTAGTCCAAAAACATCACTCCTCAAAAATTCATACTTGTTGGCCCACCTTCATGTATTGCTAAGCATACTTCAATCATGAAAGTCCTTTTTCATCATGTCATTATGTCACTCAGGTCACCATGAAGTCTGGTCACTCAAAGTCTTCATTAGGTCTCTAGGTTTCATTATTCAAGGTTCCAATAAATCACCATTTCTTTGCATAAGGTCAGAAGAAGTATAAGAGAGATCCAAATAATATCCCTTTACTATCTAAAGAGGATTTGCAAGCATGAAAAATATGGTTTCCAAAGTTGTAATTTTGATTTCAAGTGTGAGTTTCATTCCAAAATGTAATTTTATTCCAAAAAATAGAGATGTAATTTTATTTTATTTATGTAATTTGATGTCCATTATATGTAATAAGTACTCAGTTTCCCAAAGCTACCAACTTAGTTCCATATTCCAAACACATCAAATTTCAAAGTTCAAGAGTTCTTAGTCCATCAATTGATCAATCTGCAAAGCAAACAAGACAAAGTTAAAGGGTATTTTGCAAGGTTATAAAAGTGAAATTGAACATTGGAAAAGTGGGTTTTAAAATCATCAAAATAAAATCCCACAAAGTATTTAAACCCAAAATACATCAATTCAAACTTCATTTGCCTTGCCATCATTGATAAACCTTAGCAAAAGCATGAAAATCCAAGAAAGAAGGTGAAAATTTGCAAAACAAAGCCAGCACTGTGCTCCTGGAAAAAGGAGGGCGCTCCTGCGTTATACATTGTGCCCTTGCACTATACGTGTTCCCTTGCATTAGACGTTGTGCCCCTATGTTATACATTATTCCTATTCATTATACAATGTGCCCATAACAAAGAGAGGGTGCACCTATGTTGTGCGCTGCTCCCTTGACTGAAAACACTCAGGGAGATCCAAAATACATGCCATCGCCTTCAATCTTCAACAAAGATACTCTATAGCCTCCAGCAATCAAGTAAGCCATAATTGCACCATCCCTCTTCTTATTAAGTGAATTTTGTGGTGTTTGAATTTGTTTAAAATATTTTGTGTCTATTTTGAGCTTGAAACCCTAGTATCATCCGCTAAATACCAATTACACTTCCTAGCACTCCCTAAGACTTCCTTTTCCTTATGATATCACTATTAGACCCTATCCTTGCCCCCTATATCACTATCTCCATTTCCCTAATCTCTTTATTCCCAATACTCTAAGACCTAGGCTACTCATTTTCCTAGGCTCCCAAAATCCTTATCTTGTAATAAAATTCGCTATCCTAAATCCCTTATGATTACTACTCCTTGTCACCTCCTTCATTTCATAAACACTTTCCCCCATCTCCCTAAATTTCCCCATCTCATTCCCACTTCCCAAAACTCATTCTTCACTATCATTCCATATCCCTATGGTTTTCACACTAAGAAACCTATGGAAGAAGAACAAAACAAAAGCTACAGTGAGGGAGAAGAAAGAAAGGAGAGGAGGCAAAAAAAAGGAGGGATAATCCTTAGACTTGGGCCAACAAATACCAGGGAACTCATGGCATCTCCCATGATTGTGACATTTTTTAAGCATGTAGGATGTTTTGAATTCTGTGAGAAATTACAAAGGGTCCATCATCATCCTATGTTGAGAAAACTATTCATCTCCAATCTCCATGACAACCAGGTAACCCTTGTTGGTGTCACTTTCACTGTGTCCAGTTCCATCATATCAGTTGCCACTGGAATCCCAAATGTTGGGGAAGAATGGTTCAAGAAAAAATACTTGGAGGAGCATTACTTTGAGTCATACATCAAACCTAGGTACAAGAATTAAAGAAAGGTGAAGTTTCCTTTCTCTTACCTCCTGGAAAGATATGCTCCCATGATGAAAATCATCATGAGATACTTTTCTTGTGAAGGTAGGTTCTCTAGACTTTACACCTATCATATTTGGCTACTCATGCACTTCACAAGGGTCAAGATTATCAACATATCTTATTACCTCTTCTGGAGCATTGACAAGATGGCATATTTTGTCCAAAGGAGAGAATATGAGCACCAAATGAACAGTCTTTTTCACCATTCCCTCATCAAAATCATAATACTCCATCACCTCAAATAATTGAACACTTCATGGAGTACTTTCATAGCTAATGACATATTCACTACTCCACCTATTCAACATTCCAAAGATGTGCCTTCATAATCTCATCCTTCCACATCGATTCCTCCATCTCAGCCCATAGTTCATGCATCATCATTAGATCAGTCTCCTTCACCCATTTCACCACCATCATCTCCATTTCACATTGAGACTAGGTCACCTAACAGAGCTGAGATAAGTGAGCCTAAGAAGGCTAATATGGCTGAGATAGAGCCATTGGAAAAAATATACCAGAGAGGTCACATGCATGTGTTTTCTCCATTCATAGTGGAAGGGGCCTTGCCTTCTACATCAACAAAGCAGGTAGACAAAGGGAAGCAAAAGATGACAGAGGCAGAGATGAGACATGAGGAGGAGGACCTCCATGAGACAGAACAAGAATTTGACCTTGTTGACCTTGATGAGCATGATGGTGATGAGATCACTAGCACCATCATAAAGGAGAAAGAAACAAAGATTAAGGAGCTACAAACTAATCTTGACAGGTCTAAATTTGTCATTAACTTTCTTGAGCAGGAGAACCAGCAGCTAAAGACCAAACATGTCATTGATGAGGTGAAATTCATAAAAGATAAAATACAGGAAAAAAAAGCTAAAGTCTTGCTTAAAGAGACACTAGAAACATATAATGTGACAAAGGAACCAGAAGAACAAGTTCCAAGGAGAAGGCCTAGGAATAGAGGACTGAAAAGAGCTCTAGAACTAGAGAAGCAAAAGGAGGTTGAGCTTGCTAATCAGCTCACTGCTCACTTTGAATGAACAATTTGCAGTGGTAATCAATGAGAACCAGGAGAAATGGCTTGACAGGGCTAGCCAGCACCCATATAAGCTTCTGGAGAACGAAAATAGAGATAATGATATATTGAGAAAGAAGGCCAAGCACTATGCCAAGAGAGACAAAATTGCAAGGGCCAAGCTTAAAAGAGCCAATGCAAAAATTGAAGCCTTGATCATGCAAGAAGAGAAAAGGAGGCTTGGCATACTAACTAAAGCCTCACTCCATACCTAACCACATCATAAACAATCAATTAGAAAATTTTGAAAATATTTTTGGTCAATCTTTGAAATTTTTATGTTTTTCAGTAATCCTAGACAGTCTTGTGAGAGTTGGACTATCAAGGGCATAATATCCTAGGCGATGCGCCCTTGTTTGAGGCACTTTTTTGCCAAATGAAGACCACCAAAAGATTTAAAATCATGAATACATCTAATTCAACAACTTTTCTAGCCTTATTTTTCATAACTGGCAGGTGAAAAGGTGAAAAAACACAAAAAAATCAATGTTCTGCCTCCTTTTTTTCCTGTACGCTGCACCCTTGACCAGATTTGGGAGAATAACTTTTTGACAGGGAAAATAAACTCCATTCAGAAAAATAAAGACATATCAAGAAACTAGACTAGATAGGCTTTCCAACAAGCCATCCTGAGCCCAATTTGGACAGTGGGAAGGCCTCCAAAAGTGGCTTGCAACATGGAGGGCGCCCTTGGCACTGTGAGGGCGCCCTTGGCACAAAAATGGTGCCCTTGACTAATTTCTATTTTTTCTCAGTTTTCACTGCAATTTTGATTTTCACTTTGGGAAATGATGATTTTACTTATGTAATTGATGGAGGTAAATGTAAATATCATGTTTTTACTTTTACCTAGGGTAAATACATTAGATGAAAACTCATGATGAGGTGTAATGAATTAGTTTGCAAAAAGTGAGGGATGAGTCAGTTTGACCACCCTACACTCTAGGTATTCAGCTCAGGTTTTGGTGGAACTACTCCTCCTCTCATGGATTCGACCCCTGAGGCTGGGAGAATTTTTTTAAGGCCTGAATCATGTAATTTTTTAGTCATTTCACAGGTTAGAATTTGTTGGATGTTGGCATATTGATCAGATACTCTATTGTAATAATTTTGGCAGGAGCTTAATAAAAGTGTTGCAGCTATTTCTTTGGGATACATGTGGCATGGTTGTCTAGCATTGTTTCTTCTCTTGTTTCATTTGTATGAATGTATTTTTGGTCCATTTTCCATTTCAGGTCTATTGTATGATCACTTTCTAGTTAGAGAAGCATAATTCATCTCACATGCTCTATTTTGGGAAAGTTTTCATAGTCTGTTCATCTTTCTTTCAGTTTAGGAAGAATTCATCTTTCATGCTCTTCCTAGCTCCTCACCTGTCTGAATCATTCCATCCCAAGAACCCTAATGTGCTAGCCTTTTTACATACCTTGCCCCATTGAATGGACTGTAACCCTAATCCTATTTGCCCTGACCTAGCCTCTTTGACCTAATATCCTCATCCAACAACCGAATCAAATAAAATAAAAACCCCTGAAATCATACCTAGCCTAAAACTGTAGTTTATCCAGCCCTCTTCGATGTGACCTTGTGGAGAGAGCCCTCTCTAGTTTGGTAGGGTTAGATACCAAGCCAAAATATTGGTCTATGGTTACCTCTGTTGGGATTTCTTCTTCAGCCTTAGAAATCTGGCGGAGTGATAACATACTGGCGTTGTTTCTAGGGAACGAAAGATTTATTTTCCGTGGGAGTACAAAAAATAACATTGAAATTTGATCCTTTTGATGGTAGGGTTAAGTTTTAGAAAGGATGATTCAATAATTGTAGTGCTAAGATTGTAGAGTTGGCTTCAAGAAGGTATACCAGAGCAAATCTAGATCCTGATCCAGTTGATCCAGAAGATGATCCAGAGAATATTTTTCGAAGGCATAGATGTCAAACTACAAACATTGAGTCAGGACCAGTTCCATTGGTAAGATCAGTTTCTCTACTTGCTAAACTACTTTCTCTTGAAGATATACTATATGATCTGAAATATGATTTTTCATTGTTTAAATCCAAGTCTGAAACCTCTTTATCCGACATAGTACTCAATCCTTTAAGACCATATGAGGTCAAGTAATTGTATGAATTAGACCTTATTCCTCTGAAAGATTGGTTTTTCGAAGTGATTAAGCCCAAATCTGACCTTGACATCAAATATTGGATCCAATTCGACCATCAAGAGGAAATTTCTATCTCAACTCAACCTTAAAATCAATCGATTGTAGTTTTTTAATCTGCACCTTCGACCTCATCATTCATACCTACTACTTTAGTATCTACAACTTCTATTCCATTACCTATTCAACTAATCCATCATGTTATCAATCCAGCACTTCACTCAACAGGAATCATGGCAAGTTTTTCCCCACTTATCTTACTCGCCAAATTGAATGACTTACCTCAGGGTTATGGCCAAAGACTCCCCTTTTTTGATGAAAACATTACCATATCTGCAAGACAACATATTTTTAAGGTCAATGACTTCATAGATTTGGAGGAAGTTGATGTTGATAATGCAAAAATGAGGATTATAGCCCAAAGCTTCTCTAGAGATGTCAAAGTTTGGTTTAGGTCTCTAACTGATAATTCCATTGCCACTCCAGAATAGATCATTGATTTTTTTATAGCCCGGTGGGAGGTAAAGAAAAATCACCTACAGTTTCTTGCTGAATATGAGAAAATTAAAAAAAATCTTAATGAATCAGTCTAAGATTTCAATACTCTCTTTAATATAATTTACAATGCAATTCCCATTGAGATCAAGCCTCCTCCAGGCTTATCTCTCACATGTTATCCAGATGCATTTGATCCTGATATGGCTTACCAATTAAGGGAAATAAATCCCACTGCACTGGAGGATATGCAAAATAATGTGGTCAGTGTTGAAGCAAATCTATTGTTGAAGAGAGCTAGAGCTAGGAATGAGAGGAGACTTACTATTAAATATGAACCATCCACCTCATCTTCCAATGCTAATATTGATACATTGATAAGAACTATTGAACGGATGGTTGTTAGGATGTCCATCATGGAGAGACAACTTGAGGTCGTAAATCCTAACTATAGAGGTCAACAAAAACCTCAATTAAGGATCAAGCAGAGAGAACAACGAGCTTCTGAGAAACCATCACAGCAGCAACAACAAATCAGGACACCCTTGCAGCAGAACTATGCTCAAGGAGAAGAAGAACATGAAGACACAATTGTTGAGGAACAGGGGAAATTTGAAGGATGGACGTTTATCTTAAAGTTTAAAAACTTGGCGAATTTTGGTAGTCTCTAATATGTGAATTGTAAAAATTTTGATGTTATTTTTGTAAAAATATTTAGTTTTGTAATCATTTTATATTAGTATATATAAATTTTGGCTATTTTTCCGGTAAAATATTATTATACTATAAAATTTAGGCGAATCAATTTAAAAAAAAAATGGGAATTGTCGAATCTTTTTTTAGGAAAAAGCATGGAAATTAGCCCACCTGTGAATATTAGCCCCTAAAATTTTCCATGTTGAGGAAAACCTCATTTTCAAAGCTGATGATCTTCTTATGTTTTTAACCGAAGATGAGGAGTATTTTGAAAAGAAATATCATCCTAAAGATGAAGATTTTATCATTGCCAATGATCATGAATTAGAGACTGAATTAGATGATTACCAGTAGGGGCACTTGAATGCACTTAGTTCAAAAAATAGGTAGATGTCATTAAGGACCAGAGATGTGCCGATTAATCCCATTCAAAAGAGAGCATCTCAGCAGAAGGACACTTAAACAAGGCAGAATCCTCCGAGCAATCAGAGTAAGGAAAAAGAACCTGTGATCACAAATTAGAACATGTTAAATCAGCCATCCACAAGTTCAGCAAATAGGGAAAAGGACAATCAGAAGAAATTAATTCCATCAAAGGACCATGCTGGACAACGATACATCATCATTAAAGAGGTAGACAAAACTACTCCCTTCAGTCCATAAACATAAACTTCAAAGTTAAAAGTGTATATTCCTTTAATCGAGCTTGTTAAGAATAACCAACATAAGTCCCATGTTGCCAAGATGCTTAAAGTATATCCTTTGTCCGACATGGTAAATGTCGAAGATGATCAGCCTGAACTCATTTTTGGTCCTACGATTGATGATCAATTACAAGATAGTGAGGTTCCTCCTTTTTACTTGAGTCTAAGAATCCACCAGTGCATTTTACATAATTCCATGTTAGACTCTGGAGTCTCCCACAACCTAATGCCAAAAGCCATAATGGAGAAGTTGGGCCTTGACATCAGTCGTCCCTACCATGACTTATACTCCTTCGATTAAGGTAGAATCCGCTGTATTGGCCCGATTACAGATTTGGTAGTCTCCCTAGAGAAGATTCCGGCAAAGAATGTTCTAATGGATGTGGTGGTACCTGACATACTACCATGCTTTGGCATGTTGTTGTCAAGATCCTGGGGGGAAAAACTACGAGGCATATTGCAATTAGACTTTTCTTATGCAACTATCCTTGTTTTCGGGCAATTGTGAAAATTGTACCATGAAACTGAGATGAAATATATGATCACAAGTAAAGAAAAGCCTAAAAATCATCTGATAAACGTTGTACATACAGTTTTCAAGTCTTTCATTTTTTTTAATGATAGCGGCTTAAATGATGTAGATAGCCAGCTAGTAGATGTAGAATATGTTCCAGAGATCCATAATTATATTAGAGAAGTTATAGCAAAAGAAAAGGTGAATCTTCCCAACTCATCAGAACAAAAATCAAAGGAAGCATTGAAAAAATTATAACAACAATTAGAGGAAGTAGTGAAAGATTCAGAAACAGCATTGGATAAAGTGGAAGAAAGTCCGGAAAAGCATGAAGAGACAGTTCATACAATTGAGCCAAAATAGAAATTAGAGTTTCATCATTTGGAGGATGAGAATGGTCTATGGTCCATGGACTTTGATGGTGCCCTGGGCAAAGATGGTGCAGGCATTGGAATCTGGGTCAGCAACCCATTTCATCAGCAGAAGAAGGTCCCTACAAATGTTAGATTGTTCTCTTATAAGTTAGCTTTTGATTGAACTAATAATGAAGCCGAGTATGAAGCACTGCTTACTGGCCTAAAGATCTTGAACAAAATGGGTGCAAGAAGGATTGTTTTGTATGGTGATTTAGAACTTGTGATCAAGTAAGTTAAAGGTGAATATCAAACTAACCATCCTCGAATGAGACAATATAGGAATGTTGTACTTGATATTTTGAAAATTTTTCAGGAGTGTCTACTTATAGTAGTGCCAAGGAATCAAATTCTCATGGCAAATTCATTGGCTAAAGTTGCAAGCAATTTCAAAATCCCCATCTTTTCAAACAGAAAATTTGAGATTCATGTGAAGCACTGGCCCACCGTTCCCGATAACCTGTGATATTGGCAAGTTTTCTGGGATGATAAACAGATAAATAACTTTCTCCAAGGTGAAGAAAAATTTGATAATTGTTCTATAGATCAAATTTCTGATAAATATGACCAGGATATAGAAGCAACTCAGATGGATATAATACAACTGAAAGACAACAATATTCCAAAAGGTCTCATACCTTTGGAATAATTGTTTGACCAAGATGACGTAGCAAGGAAGGCTACATTGATGCCTACATAAAAGGATGTTGAAGATGTAAACATTGGGACAGTTGACAAATCAAAGATGGTTAAACTATCCAAGTCCTTATCTCCCGAAGTAAAGACTGAATATGTTAAATTACTTTCTGAATTTTCTAATGTTTTCCAATGGGAATATGCGGATTTAAAGTTGTATGACAAGAACATCATTCAATACACTATTCCAATCAAGTCCGATCAAAGGCCCTTTTGGAAAAAGTTGAGAAGGATAAATCCCAGATTGCTGCCATCAATTGAAAAAGAAGTAAATAGACTTTTCAAGTCCAGTATTATTGTCTCAATCAGATTCTATGGTTGGATTTCAAATTTGGTCCCAGTGAGAAAGAAGACTAGAGAAATCCGGCTCTACATAGATTTCAGAAACTTGAATAAAGTGTCCCTCAAGGAGAACTATCTACTTCCGAAGATGGAGCATATAATTCAAAGAGTTTTCGGTTCTTCCCAGATGTCACTATTGGATGGCTATTCGGGGTACAACCAAATTTTAGTGCACGAGGATGATCAGGACAAGACAACATTTACTACACCTTGGGGCACCTTCAAATATGAAAAAATTCCATTTGGTTTGAAAAATGCAGGGGCCACATTCCAGCGGGCCATGGACATAGCATTCACTAATGAAGAATATGTTTTCTTGGTTGTTCATTTAGATGAATTGACAATGTTTTCATGTTTTGATAATGAACGTTTGCACCATTTAAGAATTGTTTTTTAGAGATGCAGGAAGTTTGAAATATCTCTCAACCCAAAGAAAATAAGTTTTTCCAAGGAGGAGGGAAAACTCCTTGGTCACATCATCTCCAAGGATGGGGTCCGGATTGACCCTTCCCGTGTTCAAGCAATTCAGCATATTGATTTCCCTCGCAGCAAAAAAGAAGTACAAGCATTCAAATGTAAGATGAATTTATTACGTAGATTCATTCCTAATTTAGCAAATCATATTAGAGAATTGACAAATATGTTGAATAAATATAGTGATGTGAAGTTGTTTGAAAATGCCCGGAAATATTTCCATTCAGTTAAGTTTTCCTTGACTACTGCCTTGGTTTTGATAAGTCCTGATTATACTAGTGATTTCATAATATTCTCATTTTCTTCTAAGTACACTCTGGCAGAGGTATTGATGCAGAAAAGGGATAAGATAGAGCTACCAATTTCATTTTTCAGTCGCAATATCAGAGATGCAGCAACCCTTTGCTATAACATTATAGAGAAACAGTCTCTGGCTTTGGTAAAAGTGCTGAAATATTTCATAGTTTACATACTACATTCACATACTCTTTCCTACGTACCTAATGCAGTTGTGAAATAATTTCTCATGAAGACAGACCTAGAAGGTAGGAGAGGAATATGGATAGCTGCTTTACTGGAGTATGACCTTGAGATCAAGCCCACCAAGATAATCAAAGGTCAGGGCTTAGACAAGCTCATGGCTGAGTCAAATCTTCATGCTCTTGACATCAACTTGATTTCAACCTTGTCCGAAAATGAAGAAGAAGTGAATCTCATTCAGGTATCTGATATATTTTTGTCATCTCCATGATATTATGATATTGTTTATGTTTTGCAACACCTAAACCCTCCTGTAGGCATGACTAAGACTCAAGGCAGATCTTTGAAACTCAAAGCTTCAAAGTATTGCATACTGGGCAATGCAATTTACTAGAAGGATCCTTTAGGTGTGTTGTTGAACTTTTTGGTCGAAGAAGAATCTAAGGAAGTGATGAATGACTTCCACAAAGGAGATTGTGGGGACCACCTATATTGGAAGACCACGACCAATAAAATATTGAGAGCGGGATATTATTGGCCGATACTTTTT
Source organism: Pinus albicaulis (assembly GCA_034641835.2). NCBI lineage: Eukaryota > Viridiplantae > Streptophyta > Pinopsida > Pinales > Pinaceae > Pinus > Pinus albicaulis. The sequence goes on along the minus strand of CM076578.1, from coordinate 1,446,531,342 downwards.
GCAGATGTACACAAAACAGTAATGAGCTGCCATGAATGTCAAGTTTTTCAGGATAAGAGAAAGCTTCTTCCATTACCTCTTCAAACTATTTTTGTACACGCACCATTTTAGCAGTGGGGCCTAGATTTCATAGGCGAGATTCACCCAGCATAATCCGCATAGTACAAGTGGATATTGACAGCCACAAATTAATTTACAAAGTGGATCGAAGCAATCTCGACCAGGCAAGCAATAGATTCTGTCATCATTTAGTTTTTAGAAACAAATATTTTGTCCCATTTTGGCTGTCCTACTAAAATTATCACAGATAACGTGACAGCATTCAATTCTAAGAATATGACTAAGTTTTGTGACAGGTATAACATTAATTTGGGACACTCTACGACCTACTACCCACAAGGTAATGGATTGGTAGATTCCTCTAATAAATCCTTGATCAATATCATTAAGAATATGTTAGAGGCGAATAAAAAGAGTTGCATAAGAAGCTGATCAATACATTATGGGTAGATTGGGTGAGTAATAAGAAGTTTATTGGTATGTCTCCTTTTCAAGTTGTGTTTGGTGTCGATACTATGTTTCCTTCATCATTAGCAATCCTGGTAATGAAATTTCTTCAAGAAGCAGGGACTGAGGAAAATGACATACATCGTCGTATTAATCAAATGATACACCTTCAACAACAAGGGATGCAGTATTTCAGAATACTTCAAAACTTCATGACATGATAAAGAAGATCTATGATCAAAAAAATAAGGAATAAAACTTCAAGATAGGAGATGTGGTACTCCGCTGGGATGCCATAAATGAAGAGAAGGGTAAACATGCAAATTTGAAAAATAATGGAAAGGGCCATATCAGATTTCAGCTTTTCGGGGATATAATTCTTATTTGCTTAAGGAGATGAATGGACAAGAGTGTTTAGGAGGACTAGATAATGGCGGGCTCCTGAAACACTATCTTTTTTGAAACAAATTTCTTGATCAGTTGTCCATTTCATTGTAAATATCAGTTACATTTTCTGCAAGTGTGAAGTAGAGAATCATTGGAGTTCGGAGCACGAAGTCAAGGCCATGGAGCTTCATTGAATTTCTGCCATTTTCAAGTTCAGTTTTCATTCAAGTAAGTCAGTATTGAGTCAAGTTTCAGTCATTTGAGTTTGTATTGAGTTGGTTTATTTTTCCGAGTTTTTAGTTTTCAATCATGTTATTGTTTGAGTTTTGATCGTATTGGCTCAATGGATAAGGCATTGATCTACAAAATCCAGAGTTATGTGGTTCTTGACTCCTATTTCAGAGCTATCATCCCCAATAAGGCCAATTTTAGTGTCAGTATTTGCATCATGCCATCAGTGATCAAAATCCTCTTTTCATATCATTTTAGGAGTCCCACTCATAATTTCTATCATTCCATTAGGTCATGCAAAAAATTTACTCACTGATGGTATTCCTAGTAAAAAAACATAACTCCTCCTCAAAAATTCATACTTTTTGGCCCACCTTCATGTCTTTCTGAGCATACTTCAGTCATGAAAGTCCTTTTCATCATGTCATTATGTCAGTTAGGTCACCATGAAGTTTGGTCACTCAAAGTCTTCATTAGGTCTCTAGGTTTCATTCTTCAAGGTCCTAACAAATCACCATTTCATTGCATAAGGTCAGTAGAAGTATGAGAGTGATCCAACTAATATCCCTTTTCCATCTTGTAATATTCCAAAAATTTAGCCTTAAGCTAAATGGAATATTATAGTTTGTTTTATCACTAGGTAGGTGAATAAATGGGTGGGAAGGCCCATGAGTCTCCTAAAGAAGCAATAAAAACACTTCAAGTGTGGAAGGAGGCCCTTTTAGCAGCTAAATAAAGCACCTCCAAGTGTGAATAGGGGTTGGATCATGTTGATTCAATCAAATTTTACCAAGTCAACAACGTTGTCATGGAGGAGTGGAGTTTAAATGAAGAATAACGCAGTTTTGGAGGGAGATGGATCTCATGAAGGAAATGACCTAAATGAGTGGGGCTAAGGGCAAGCAAGCTCATATTCTATTTAAGGAAGAGGATGGCAACCACATGAGTTCATTTTTTAGATTACTATTTTGATATTGGTATGCTTAGACTTTTTCTTACTCTTGCTATTTAGCAGGGTTGTCGTGCTGTTTAGCAATGGGTGTTCCTGAGAGGGAATCCCACCTCTTTCCTTGAGAGGCCTCTTGGAAGAGTATGGTATTCATTTCCACATTCAGGTTTTCAAGCCAAGCTCCATCTTTCTTCATCAGTGCAGTTTCTACAGGTTATTGTGTTGTGTTGTAGGGTGTTGCAGTGGAGGGGTTAGATACCCACTTTCTGAGCTATTTTCTCATAGGAGGAAGGTTTCCTTCTCTTGGGAGATCATTTTGGAGAGCTCTTGGGCATATTTTAGATATTTGGCATCAGGCCAACTATTTCCCATCATTTCCAGTGCTGTTCGAGCTAGGGATTGCGTTATTTTGGAGGGCAGCTTTAGTGGTGGATCTTGTGGCTCCTTTGGAGTGTTTTCTTGTGGTTGAAGGGTTCAACCTTTCATGGGAGGAGACCTTTGAGGGGATATACATCATAATATAATATATTTCAGCATTCTACACTCATGTTATTTAGTTTGTATTGAATTTTCAGCCATTGGGCTTTAGATCCCATCTTATATAGAGTGTATTTCTGAAAACCATTTCCGGTTTCTTTGTAGGATTTTGTATTAAGCCTAGTTTTGTATTGGGCATATATTTTGAGGCATATAACAGCCCTACATCTTTGTACATTCTTTTACTATAGTAGTGTGTTTTAACTGTGTTGTAGCAATCTTTCGACATTCTTGTATTTTGACAGTAGCTCATTTGTGGAGTGATTGTTTAGGGGAGGCTTGTTCCTTAATTGTACATGATTTATGCCTCACTATTTATTATTATTTTCTGATATAATACATGATTTTTTGTCTCCATAAGTTGATTTACACTACTATTTCTAGTTTTGTGTTCAAATATTGTTGCTTCCCCTTTTGGGATATTACAGTGGTATCAGAGCATAATCTTGGCTCAAACGGTGGATCTCAGCCATTATGCTATCAGGAGAATAAGAAGAAGAAGAGATGTACAGAAAAGACAAAGAGAAGACTCCATTATTTGGATGAAGGAAGGAAGAGAGGCTCTCAAATCTTCTTTTTCAATCTATACAAAGCATTAAAGGAGATCTCAAGAAGATGAGAAGAGAGAGAGAATCTCCAAAAGAGTTTGGATCTAAAGCCAACTCTAGATTTTCACATGATGTGTGTGAGCATGCAGCTACACACTATGATTCACAGCGCAGTCATATGCCTAGATCTACTATGAGGGAGATGAAAGAGGAAGAAATTCCTAAGAGGGAAGCTCTTAGTGATTATCTTCAAGAATATGAGTCTCAAACTAAGAATTTTAGATATTATATCACTTTTCAAGAGTTTTGCAAGATCAAGGTGGAGAGGAGCAAGTAGCATGACATGAGTAGATTTTTTCTATCTACTTTTGATGGATCACCAACATGTTCAGCTAGAGCTTGGGTGGAGGAGTTACACACCTATTTGCAGCAGCACCAAGTTTCTGAAAATGAAGCCATCAAAGTTGCAGCACTGCATTTTGAAGGTAAGGCCTATTCTTGGTGGATATTTGAGTCTTTTTCATTAAGAAATGCAAATATTTCTTCTTATAAAAATTTCACTAAGAGATTTGTGGAAAGTTTTGATGGAAAAAATTCTGAAACATCAATGTTGGAACCAAACAAACCAAAACAAACAAAACCTTTGCATATGATGGAGGAACCTATAAACTCAAATCCACTTCAAAAAACTACTGGAGAAGCTCACATCTTGCATACTACTTTTCTAGAGTCAAGATCTCTGTCTCATATCTGTGGACAAGCAGGCATCAAGATCCCTTTTATATCCTCTTATTGATAAGGTGACTCCCATTCATATTGAAGAAGAAGAGAAGGATTGGGGAAACAACGATGTCATTTCTAAAGCACATCTAGCACCTCATGCAGAGGTAGATGGAGCACTTGCTCCAACAAGAGGGATTCTTGTATCATTGGAAGGAATTCTCCAAGATCTCATATATGGAGGTCAAGGCATAATCAATGAACAACATGATTGTGAAACATTGTAGTTGGAAGGAAAAGGTAGGGAGGAAGGTCAACATCACATGATGAGGAGCACAAACCCCTATCTATTTCAGAGAGCTAATGCGAAGAAGAGGCAGACTGATTTGCGCTGTGAGGGCAGGGACAAATTTTTCCATATATATGTACATTCTACTCTTGGCATTGATGTCTCACTACATGGAGGTATTCCACCGGGGAGACCACTGGATCTAAAGATTACGAGAGATGCTTCACATGGGATTGCACCACTATTAGATCCTGGAGGGGTGGATACTTTAGAGGGGTCTATTATAGCGCAAAGAGTTTGGGATAGACTCAAGGAGGAGGGAGACATTCTCCCATTTTCAGCATTTCCCACTCTCACTACATATACTGCGCTGAAATAAGTTGTTGTAGTGATGGAGGATGGTACCTTCATGGTGCAAGGGAGCTGCTCCATGGATTCGGAGAAAAAGAGGGTACTTCCTTTGAGGAAGTAATCCTCCATACTTTGGAGTAGATGGAGGCCACTCATGGTTACATTGGCCAAGATCAGGAGATTCTTTTTGGATGGTAGCTTCTCATGGGAGGTCCACTTCCAAAGGTCACCATTGTTATTTGAGCATGATCAGCTACATCATGGGCATGGCAGAAATTTTGAGGATGAATTTGGCATGAGGGATGTCAAAGGTGAAGACAATAGCATGCGGGGAGCTTCACATTTTATATCTTTAGCACTGTCTCTTAGGAGGATTGATCCATATTGTAGATCTCAACTCTTGGTAGAGTACTCGAAGGATCTTGGTGCTTGCATGATTCTTGATGACCCAGAGGGAGATGATAGATACATGGTGGTTGATGAGGTCATCTATTCCTATGGTAGAGTCTTCTTGATTAGAGTTTCTGAGCTCAAGGGTAAGCTACTACATGCAGCACATGTGGAATTTCTTTCCATGCACTTTGATGCATTTCATTCTTTTATGGAGGAGTTCACTTGGGAGGGCATCCAACAGGATATATATCAGCATATGGAGAGATGCATAGCCCATATGGTGATGGAGAGGTTGTCACAACCACTTCCCTACTCATTGGAGGTGAGGGAGAATTTCCAGTTGAGCCATTTCAGCTCAAGGACCAAAGTACATAGTAGAGAAGGTACATTTTTGCATTATGATTTGCACTTCTTTATTTATATAAGCAACATGTTGTATTCAAGAGGGTAATTCCTTCTTATGCATTATATTATGATGTACTTGAGGCCAAATGTAGCATTGATATTGGCTATCCTATTGGTGGTTTGTGGGGGAAGCCACATGATTCTTGGTGTGCACCACTGACACCACATTTTACCTTCATGATCCTATCTTACAGGATGATTGTGGCAGCAGACAAGTGGATAGAAAAGCACTTGTTAGGCATTTATTTGAGGCAGGCAGGGGATGCACTGCACTAGTTCCATGAGTGGAACTATGATCCACTTTCTGGTTGTCATATGGAAACTTGTTTTCATTGGTTTTTGCTTCCATATATTGTTGATGTTTCTATGTTCATGGGAATATTTGTTTGGAGAGTGGGACAAGAGTTGGAGGTGCCCATTGGGGGTATGATTCTCCCTACTTTACATGTTTCATTTTTCAAGAGAAACAATGGGAAAACCATGATTTCCATACTACTTCTCTTTTCTTCATGTGGGAGGAGCCATTTGAAGAACTTGAGTTTTTGGAGGAGGCACTTCGTGGCTGAATTGTTTGGTGGGGTAACTTGGGCCATTCTTGGAGGCCATGTCATTTCAGCCCAAGATTAGAAAAAACCCCATACATACCATAAATTAAGAGAGAAAAAACTTGGGTGGAAGAATCTAATCTCTCCATGCAACCCCAATATATTGCATGAACCGGGGGTTGAGGATTCTTTTGATGAGCTACCTAGAATGGATCACTTCATCTGGATGATAACATGGGTTTGGGAGTTTCTCATTGAGAATGAGATCCCCTATGCTTTTCATAACTCCTACCTTGAGGAGGCCATTGGACAAAAATAAGGTTTCCACTTATACCTTCCACCTTTTCATTATATGAGACATTTGGTTTTACATACTTGGGAGGAAACATTGGAGGGAAAATTTATTGCAGATTATTTTGAGAAGTGGTGGGGACTATTGATGAGGATGCCACAAGAGGAGGAGGGGAGGAATTTTACTCTCCTTATACACTTGCTTGAGGACAAGAAAAATTTTGGAGGGGATGACTGTAATATTCCAAAAATTTAGCCTTAAGAAAAATGGAATGTTATAGTTTGTTTTATCACTAGGTAGGTGAATAAATGGGTGGAAATGCCCATAAGTCTCCTAAGCAGCAATAAAAACACTTCAAGTGTGGAAGGATACCCTTTTAGCAGCTAAATAAAGCACCTCCAAGTGTGAACAGGGGTTGGATCATGTTGATTCAGTCAACTTTGACCAAATCAACAACGTTGTCATGGAGGAGTGGAGATTAAATGAAGAATAACGCAATTTTGGAGGGAGATGGATCTCATGACGGAAATGACCTAATTGAGTGGGGTCAAGGGAAAGAAAGCTCATATTCTATTTAAGGAAGAGGATGGCAGCCATATGAGTTCATATTTTAGATTATTATTTTGATATTGGTCTGCTTAGACTTTTGCTTCCTCTTGTTGTTTAGCATGGTTGTTATGCTGTTTAGCACCGGGTGTTCCCAAGCAGGAATCCCACCTCTTTCCTTGAGAGGCCTCTTGGAAGAGTATGGTATTCATTTCCACATTTAGGTTTTCAGGCCAAGCTATAGCTTTCTTCATCAGCGCAGTTTCTTCAGGTTATTGTGATGTGTTGCAAGGTGTTGCAGTGGAGGGGTTAGATACCCACTTTCTGAGCTATTTTCTCATAGGAGGAAGGTTTCCTTCTCTTGGGAGATTCATTTGGAGAGCTCTTGGGAATATTTTGGATCTTTGGCATCAGGCCAACTATTTCCCATCATTTCCAGTGTTGTTTGAGCTAGGGATTGTGTTATTTTGGAGAGCATCTTCAGTGAGGGATCTTGTGGCTCCTTTGGAGTGTTTTATTGTGATTGAAGGGTTCAGCCTTTCATGGGAGGAGACCTTTGAGGGGATCTACATCAGATATGATATATTTCAGCCTTATACACTCATGTTCTTTATTTTGCAGTGAATCTTCAGCCATTGGGCTTTAGATCCCATCTTGTACAGAGTATATTTCTGAAAACCCTTTCCAGGTTCTTTGTAGGAGTTTGTATTAAGCCTAGATCTGTATTGGACATATCTTTTGAGGCATATAACAACCCTACATATTTTTACATTATTTTTCTGTAGCAGTGTGTTTTAACTGCGTTATAGCAATCTTCCGACATCCTTGTATTGTGACAGCAGCTCATTTGTGTAGTGATTGTTTAGGGGAGGCTTGTTCCTTCATTGTACATGATTTATGCCTCACTATTTATTATGATTTGTTGATATAATACATGATGTTTTGTCTCCATATTGGTCTCCAATGTTCATAAGTTTATTTACATTGTTATTTCTAGTTTTGTGTTCAAATATTGTTGCTTCCCCTTTTGGGATATTACACATCTAAAGAGGATTTGCAAGCATGAAAAAGATGGCTTCCAAATTTGTAATTTTGATTTCAAGTGTGAGTTTCATTCCAAAATGTGATTTTATTCCAAAAAACAAAGATGTTATTTTATTTTATTTATGCAATTTTATGTCCATTATATGTAATAAGTACTCAGTTTCCCAAAGCTACCAACTCAGCTCCATATGCCAAACACATCAAATGTCGAAGTTCAAGAGTTCTTAGTCCATTAATTGATCAATCTGCAAAGAAAACAAGACAAATTTAAAGGGTATTTTGCAAGGTTTTAAAAGTGAAATTGAACATTGGAAAAGTGGGTTTTAAAATCATCAAAATAAAATCCCACAAAGTATTTAAACCCAAAAGAAATCAATTCAAACTTCATTTTCCTTGCCATCATCGAGAAACCTCAGCAAAAGCACGAAAATCCAAGAAAGAAGGTGAAAATTTGCAAAACAGAGGCAGCACTACGCTCCTGGCAGAAGGAGGGCAACCCTGCATTATATGTTGTGCCCATACGTTATACGTTGCGCCCTTGGCAAAGAGAGGGTGAACCCTAACACTTCCTAACACTTCCTAAGACTTCTTTTTCCTTCTCATATCACTATCCTTGCCCCCTATATCACTATCTCTATTTCCCTAAGCTCTTTATTCACAATACTCTAAGACCTAGGCTACTCATTTTCCTAGGCTCCCAAAATCCCCAACCTATATTAAAATTCCCTATCCTAAATCCCTTATCATTACTACTCCCTATCACCTCCCTCATTTCATAAACCCTTTCCCGCATCTCCCTAAATTTCCCCATCCCATTCCCACTTCCCAAAACTCATTCTTCACTATCATTCCTTCTCCGTAGGGTTTTCACACTAATACACCTATGGAAGAAGAACAAAACATAAGCTACAGTGAGGGAGAAGAAATAAAGGAGAGGAGGCCAAAAAAAGGAGGGATAATCCTTAGACTTGAGCCAACAAATACTAGGGAACTCATGGCATCTCCCATGACTGTGACATGTTTTAAGCATGTAGGATGTTTTAAATTCTGTGAGAAAGTACAAAGGGTCGAACATCATCCTATGTTGAGCAAATTATTCATCTCCAATCTCCATGACAACTAGGTAACCCTTGTTGGTGTCACTTTCACTATGTCCACTTCCATCTTATCAGTTGTCACTGGAATCCCAAATGTTGGGGAAGAATGGTTGAAGAAAAAGGACTTGGAGGAGAATTGCTTTGAGCTATACATCAAACCTAGGTACAAGAATGAAGGAAAGGGGAAGTTTCCTTTCTCTTACCTCCTCGAAATATATGATCCTGTGATGAAAATCATCATGAAATACCTGTCTTGTGAAGGTAGGTTCTCTAGACTTTACACCTATCATATACGGCTACTCATGCACTTCACGAGGGTCAAGATTCTCAACATACCTTATTACCTCTTCCGGAGCATTGACAATATGGAATATATTTTCCAAAGGAGATAATATGAGCACCAAATGAACAATATTTTTCACCATTCCCTCATCAAAATCATAGTCCTCCATCACCTCAAACAATTGAACATTTCATGGAGTACTTTCATAGCTAATGACATATTCACTGCTCCACCTATTCAGCATGCTCAAGATGTGCCTTCATCATCTCATCCTTCCACATCCATTCCTCCATCTCAGCCCATAGTTCATGCATCATCATCAGATCAGTCTCCTTCACCCATTTCACCACCATCATCTCCATTTCACATTGAGACTACGTCACCTAGAAGAGTTGAGATCAGGGAGCCTAAGAAGGCTAATGTGGCTGAGATAGAGCCATTGGAAAAAATATACCAGAGAGGTCCCAGGCATGTGTTTTCTCCAGACATAGTGGAAGGGGACTTTCCTTCTACATCAACAAAGCAGGTAGACAAAGGGATGCAAAAGATGACAGAGGCAGAGATTCAGGTAGAGATTATACATGAGGAGAAGGACCTCCATGAGATAGAACGGGACTTTGACCTTGTTGACCTAGACGAGCATGATGATGATGAGATCACTAGCACAGTCATCCAAGAGAAAGAAGCCAAGATTAAGGAGCTACAAAGTAATCTTGACAGGTCTAAATTTTTCATTAACTTTCTTGAGTAGGAGAACAAGCAGCTAAAGACCAAACATGTCATTGATGAGGTGAAATTCATCAAAGCTCAAAGAGAGGCAGAAAAAGCTAAAGTCTAGCTTGAAGAGACACTAGAAACTTATGGTGTGATAGGGGGAACTAGAAGAATAAGTGCCAAGGAGAGGCCTAGGACCAGAGGGCTGAAAAGAGGTCTAGCACTAGAGAGGCAAAAGGAGTCGAGCTTGCTAATTAGCTCACTTTGAATGAACAATTTGCAGTGGTAATCAATGAGAACTAGGAGAAATGGCTTTACAGGGCTAACTAGCACCTAGAGAAGCTTCTAGAGAAGGAAAATAGAGATAATTATATATTGAGAAAGAAGGCCAAGAACTATTCCAAGAGAGACAAAATTGCAAGGGCCAAGCTTAAAAGAGCCAATGCAAAAATTGAAGCCCTGACCATGCAAGAAGAGAAAAGGAGGCTTGAGATACTAGCTAAAGCCTCACTCCATTCCTAACCACATCATCAACAACCAATTAGCAAATTTTGAAAAAAAATTGGGTCAAATTTTGAATTTTTTGTGTTTTTAAGTAATCCTAGACAATCTTGTGACAACTCGACTGTTAAGGGCACAATGCCCTAGGCGTTGCACCCTTGTTTGAGGCACGTTTTGGCCAAATCAAGACCACCACAAGATGTAAAATGATGAATACATCCAATTCAGAAACTTTTCTAGCCTTAGTTTGCACAACTGGTAGGTCAAAAGGTGAAAAAAACATAAAAAATGAATGTCATGCCTCCTTTTTTTCCCGTACTTGACGCCCTTGACTAGCTGTGGGAGAATCAATTTTTGCCAAGGAAAATCAACTCCATTCAGAAAACTGTAGACATATATGGAAATTAGACTGGATAATATTTTCAACAAGCCATCCTGAGTCCAATTTGGACACCAAGAAGGCCTCCAAAAGTGGCCTGCAACATGGAGGGTGCCCTTGGCACTGAGAGGGCGCCCTTGACAAATTTCTGATTTTTCTCAGTTTTCACTGCAATTTTGATTTTCACTTTGGGAAATGATGATTTTAATTATGTAATTGATGGAGGTAAATGTAAATATCATTTTTTTACTATTACCTAGGGTAAATACATTAGATTAAAACTCATGATGAGGTGTAATGAATCAGTTTGCAAGAAGTGAGGGATGAGTCAGTTTGACCACCCTACACTCTAGGTATTCCGCTCAGTTTTTGGTGGAATTTATCCTCCTCTCATGGTTTCGACCCCTAAGGCTAGGAGGATTTTTTTTTAGGCCTATATGATGTAAATTTTCAGTCATTTCACAGGTTGGAATCAATTGGATGTTGGGATATTGATCATAGACTCTATTGTAATCATTTTGGCAAGATCTTAATAAAAGTATTGGAGCTATTTCTTTGGGATACATGTGGTATGGTTGTCTAGCATTGTTTCTTCTCTTGTTTCATTTGTATGAATGTATTATTGGTCCATTTTCCATTTCATTTCTATTGTATGATCACTTTCAAGTTAGAGAAGAGAATTCATCTCACATGCTCTTTTTTGGGAAAGTTTTCATAGTTTGTTCATCTTTCTTTCAGTTTAGGAAGAATTCATCTTTCATGTTATTCCTAGCTCCTCACCTTTCTGAATCATTCCATCCCAAGAACCCTAATTTGCTAGCCTTCTTACCTACCTTGCCCCATTTAATGGACTGTAACCCTAATCCTATTTGCCCTGACCTAACGTCTTTGACCTAATATCCTCATCTAGAAACCCAATCAAATAAAATAAAAACCCCTAAAATCATACCTAGCCTAAAACCGTAATTTATCCAGCCCTCTTGGCTGTGACCTTGTGGAGATAGCCCTCTCTGGTTTGGTAGGGCTAGATACCAATCCAAAATATTGGTCTGTGTTTACCTCTGTTTGGATTTCTTCTTCAGCCTTAGAAATCTGGCGGAGTGATAACACCATCGATCTTAGATTCCATTCCATTATTCAAACCATCCATATTAACCTCCATGTCTGCTTTTAAACTATCTATGTCATCTATGGTTTCTCTTTGTGAGATCGTAATTTGTTTCATTTGGTACCGTAATTTTGATATATCATACTGCAATTCTTCCTCTTCATGTGTCATAGTAGAATTTTCTAAGGGCTTAATGGGTGTAGAATTATTTTTGGGTGGCATTATAGAACCCAATTCTGATAACAATGATTCAATATGCCATTGGAATCACTTGAAACTGATTTTTATAAACAATACTTATGCAATTTGAAAAAGAATACACACATTTTTCTTTCTTTTGAGGAGCTCGATATTGAAACTGATGTATCTCTGTAATTTCGGATCCCCAAGATTTTATCTTCAGTCCCTTAGTATCCCTCTGAATCTTCTTTCCAAAGCCACGGGTCTGACCTGATTTGGATTCTTCAAGAAAAACTTATGCCCAATATCCCACAATGACCTAATTATGGATTGGTTCAGTAGAGAGAACTTGTACGGCATGACACATATCACTATTTCCTCCTTCAGCTTTGAAATTGATACACAGGAAACTAAATTCCATGCACTTTTGGCCACTTTTTACACAATTCCAATCCGATGCTCAGAGAGAGAGTTATGTCGATTATCCCAAGGTCACCTCTTTGAGATGAAATTTGGGAACCTGCAAAAACCCTAACTTCCACAGATCATATCTCTAAAAATATTGTGAACCAAGACTGAAATTTTTACACGAAGTTCCTCAGGATTTCTTTGCAAATGAGTTTGTTTTTTAGCTTATGAACCTTTGGAAAAAAATTTATAGCGAAAATTCCACGATGAACTGTTTGAATTAACGAAACCCTAGAATCCAAAGCTCTGAAACTGAATGTTATGAAACCAGCTCCTAAAATAGAAGAAAAGAGAGATCAACGCCTTATAAATCAGTCACTTCGAGGGGGAAACATCCTTTACATTACATAAACAATCAATTAATAGATGATACAAATGAAAAACCCTCCTTTATATATATAGGAGTCCAGTGGGTCACAATATAATCCTACCCGAGATAACAATAACAATGTAAGGGCACAAAAATAACAATAGTGGGCTTCAATGGGGCACAATTATAACAATATGGGGACTACATGGGAACAACAATAACAATAAGGGGGCTATACTAACAGTAAATATCAGGGGATACACTAGTATTATAAGGACCTAACAAACCCTGCTTATCATTCAAAGACAAAGCACGTTGATGTTGAATATCACTTTGTGAGAGATATGGTTGAGGATAAAAAGGTATTGATGGTAAAGGTAGACACTTTGAATAATGTTGCAGATGCATTGACGAAGTTTGTGAGCACTCAAAAGCTATCTTGGTGTAGAGAAACAATGGGCGTTGTAGGGTTGGAGTAATGAATAAAGTCTCTTGTGGTCCCCTACGGAAAGAAAAAAACAAGTGGGAGAATTTTGGGTGTGTGTTATATTATTTCCACGAACAGTCACACACGCGGGGGTGTCACAGGGGGGGCAGAAGCCCCTCCCTGTTCGTTGAGCCGGGTGTAGTGGGGGGGTCACAGGGGGGTGGAAACCCCCCCTGTCCAATGGTTTGCAGGGGGCGGGTAGCTCCTTGCACAGGGTTCAGGGCAGCGCCCCTGGAAATTTTTTTGGACCCTATTTTAGGTGGGTGGACTCACCTATGGTTTTTTGCATGGGTTTGCACATGGTTTTGGGGCATGATGGTTTTATACCCCTGGTATTTTGTAGATTTGGTCAAGGAAACTACGGTTATGTTCTAATCATGGTTTATGAATTCTCTGACATGTATATATATGTGTTGTAACAATAAAAGTAATATAATGAAAACTTAAGCTGGTAGTCCCGATTTGGGATCTAGGGGAAAAATCTCTGTGTATATCTGTTTCATGTTTTATGCTCTCGCTAGTGTTTATTTTATGTTTTTAAGAATTTGTTTGTAGATGATTTATGTACAGTGTTAAAACCTATAGAGGTGGCATAGTTCTAGTAGGCATATGTTTGAAACTCTGTGGATCTCTATGGTGAGCACAAATAGTTTGATGTGGATCTCTATGGTTTTATTGGCGCCTGGTTATGGCTTTGATCCTGGTGAATGCAAACATTTTCACATATATCTTCATGGTTACCGTGGACAAATTGATGTGGATCTCTATAGTTTTTTTGGCTCTTAGTTATGACTTGGCTCCTGGTGAGCAAAAAATAATTTATTTGGATCTCTATGGTGAGTGCAGATAGTTTGATGTGGTTCTTTGAGGTTTAATTGGCTCTCGATCTTTTATGTGGATCATGGAACACTGTGGTTTGATTCACTCTTAATTTTTTACATGGATCATGGAACAATGTGGTTTTATTGGCTCCTAGTTTATGATGTGGGACTCTATGGTTTGATTGGGTCTTGGTTTTTGACATGGATTATTAGAACTACATGGTTTTATTGGCTCCTAGTTTATGACTTGAAAAAAATTGACATGGAAATTTGTGGCTCGATTAGCTCCTCGTCTATGACTCATCTCCATGTGATTGGAAGAGTGTTTGAGCTATTATATTAATTGGCTCAAAAATTATGACATGGTGCAAAGAATTATGACTTGACGCAAGAATATGGCCTAGCTGGTTCGGTTCTCCATGGTTCGAGATGATACCTTCTATTGATATGAATAATCAATGAAGTGTCTTGAACGAATTCTAACATGGTGCAATTGGTGAAGTGTGTAGTGGAACCTCGGGAGGTCGAGGGTTCGAGCTTGGTTTGGAAGGTTGATTTTTATTATTATTATTTTTACCCACCAAAGTGAAAATATTTCAAACAATTAGCGAGACCCAAGGTGAGAATTTTATAGAACCATTTTCGGAAAAGTGCAATTTGTAGGCAACAGTTGAGAAAGATGAAAATTGTATAACAAATCATTTTTGTATTGTTTTTGTGGGTCAAACTGAATGAAAAATTAAATTTTGAAAGATGGGTTTTGTTTGAAATTATTTTCTGATTTAAATAAGGCGAGCTGCAAACCATTTTTGAGATAAGGGGATCATGTTTATTCTCAATATGAACTTATGAACAATTTTTGAGATGATGAATTTGCATAATAATGATGATTAACAGACATATTGACTTGGTTTTGATTTGAGCTTGTGGATCTAATTTGAAATATTTTGAAAAGCGGTACACAACCTTTAGAGAAGGAGGTGGGTTCCTCCATTGAGCTTGGTGACTCAATAAGGTTGAAGCCTACTACATGTCGGTGTTTTTGTCTCTTCAAGATTTGGTGCCTCAATCAAATTGTAGCCTACTACAAATTGGTTCTGGCACATTTTGGGGGTTGGTTCCTCCAACAAGTTGGTGCCTGCAAATTTATTTTTGAGGGTTGATGCCTGCAAATATATGTAATCAAAACTAAATAAGACAAAAAGAATTTGTATTTTTTCCCCCGCAAGGTTTTCCACGTACATCTGGTTTTCTCTTATGATGATGTGATGATGTTGTTTAATGATACATGATTATGGTTGTAGTTTTTATTAATTTTTAGATTAAGCTAGTGAAATTTTTCCATTACACTGATTCACCCCCCCTCTTAGTGTAATCTTTAGTCTAACATTTCTATATTTTCTAATTCTTTACATTATTCCGATTACAAAATTTTGAATATGTTATGGTTAAACAGATGGAAATTTGTTGTGTATTTCGACTTATTGAACCTGTAAAACTTATTGTATTTTGTTAGAAGTAATGCATATTATATAAGTTTGTATTTTATTCTTTGTGTCCTTTATGGAATGAAAGAGATAGAATAAATATTTTAGTATATTGTTATAGGTTTCTACTCCTCTCTCATATGATATTTCTTTTAAAAATTCGGCATATTCATTCTTGGTACTTTCAAGGATTTTAGACCTCTTCCTTTCTTTCTTTTGATTTGATGATAATATGATTTGAAATTATATCGGTCCTCATTCTGTTAGACTATAAAATGTACACTTTGACTGATTCTACCTTTGGGAGTTTTTTCCCACAAAATATGTATCAAGTTTTGAAAAACATAAAATGATATGTATGGGTTTAATGGCGATGTTCATTTAGGCCAAAGATGGTGCCAATTCCAATAAAACATAGTCTGCTACTATTATAGTTGTAATACTTTGATTGATTCGTGTGTATATGGCTTCATGTGTATCATTTTATCAAATTATTTCCAT
Organism: Pinus albicaulis; assembly: GCA_034641835.2. Taxonomy (NCBI): domain Eukaryota; kingdom Viridiplantae; phylum Streptophyta; class Pinopsida; order Pinales; family Pinaceae; genus Pinus; species Pinus albicaulis. The sequence continues at coordinate 1,446,515,262 of CM076578.1, read as the reverse complement.
TTAAAAATGCTATCAAATTCCAATATATTGTGAAATTATATAGTCTCCAAAACATGGTCATATGATTTAATCATGGATGTGTCCAAAACCAAATGTTGCAGTGTGAAAAGCTAAAGAAAAATTACTAGTAGAAGTCATATAATTTAGATATCTAGACAACTAGATATCCAATCATTTGTTAGTTTATTAGTTTTAAAATGTAGTGGGAGTTTAAGGATGTTTGGATGTTTGGGTATTCATATATCTAGGCATATTGAAAAACCAATTTAAAGGAAACCTTTAAAAGTCCTAGATAGTGGAGAGTTTGGAGGGTTGGAACCTTAAACCTTGGAATCTCACATATAAGAACTATGAGAGTGAAACTTGTGGTAAACATGGGATCCAAAAAATTATTACCTAATAAATATACAATGAAAAGCAAAATCCTAGATCTGCATGCTAGGTGGAGGGTACACATGGTACACTTGGATGCCACTTAAACTAGACACATATCATCGCTACGTATAAATACATAAGGTGAAGATGACACATCATGCTAAAGTCACCGTTTATGTGGTAGTATAAATAATTATGTGTGACAATTAATTTTGATGTGGCATTCCAACATAGCATGAAGATAATGTGGCATCCACAATGAGATGTGACATCCAGAAATCTAGAATCTGTAATATTTTTGAATGCCAAATGGTATGGATATCTCGAAATTCAAATTTTAATGTGCCACTCACAAGGTAGCCATGAAATATTATTGTCATGAAGTGGAAGGTTAGGTGCTAACAACGTGGTGGGTGACATGTATAACGAATGTTTCATATCTGGAATTTGTATATCCAACTTTTTACTTAATTGGAACTTATAGATTTTTCTAGATAAGTGGATGATCGAGATATTCAGGGATTCAAAAATTCAGATGTTTGATTGGTTTTTTGAGTGCTTGATCTTGGTTTTATAATTTGGAATAATGGAGAATAACTACAACAAAGGAAAAACATAATTATGAATCTAGATATGACTTGGCAAGCCAATGTCTTTGGCTCACAAATGTGATGCAAGGTGGAAGTGACATGTGGGCATGATTTCCACATGTCAATTGTATGGACATTGACATGAAACATAATGAAAATCTTATGAGGGCCATAAGTTTATGCCCAAAGCTAAAAATCAGATACAATTTATATTGTTGGAAATATCTTAATGAGCAGAAGATGATGGTGACCTCAAAAATAAAATATGAGTTGGCTAAAGTAGTAAGGAATTTGATATTCCTATTTCCTTAAGGTAGGCTAAAGGGTTGAGAATGAAACAAAAAATTGAGACCATAACAATGAAATTTGAATCAAGGCCTGTATATTGTCTTCCTTTATCTAAATTTTGGTTATATGTTTTTTTTTTTTTAAATGGTATATGTTACAAATTGGTATCATAGCCATGGTTACAACACTCGGGGTTGTATGGGTTCAAAGTAAAAATTATAATGAAAACCATTTATTGTATTTTTATTTAGAGAAAAATCTTACACCTTAACTTACCTTGTCCCAACGGAGAGATGAAATGAGTAATATCATAGGACATTCACCACAACAACATGAATATGAGACCCATGAAAGAGAAAACCATGATTCTAAGGCTCGTGAAAGAGGAGATGTGGAGTATCCTTTAGACATGTAAAATATTATGAGAAGATTAATAATGGAACTTTAGAGCTGTAAAGAAGACAATGACTCAAATAGAAAAAGGAAAATTATCCAATAATGTTGGTAAAATCACTTGAAGAAAGATAGCTCATAGTGATAAGGCTCAAGTCCCTTGCAATTATACTGATATATCATCAAATTCTGCAAGATACAAAACAACTACTTCTAACAAATAAAATATACTAGAAATGAATCCAAATCTTCTTCTAGGCATAAGAAGAAGAATAAGTTTTATAAATATCCCTTGCAAGGGGAGTTTTGAAAGATAAAATTACTTAAATTTAATGAGGAGGTGAAATTTGGTGAGGAAATGGAAGATTGGATTTTAGGAATGAAGAAGTATTTCCAAGTACATGAGTATTCTTGAAACATGAGAGCTAGGGTGGCTATCTACAACATGAATGAAAGGGCAGCTCTTTGGTGGGACAATATTAAGAAATAAAAGAAGGTCAGTGAAATAAAATTACTTGAAAATGATTTAACAATTATTTTCATTATAAATTTCTCTCAGAGATATTTATGATGGAAAAATTAAATAATTTCATAGTTGGAACAAGAAGTCATGAAGATTAAACAAAACTTGAAGACAATCCAAGATAGACAAAAGAGTTATGCAGACAAAAAAAGAAATCATACAAAATTCAAATTTGGTGAACATGTGTATTTTTAAAGTGAATCTATGAAAAAAATCTTTAAAGCTTGGAGCCTATGCCAAACTTGCACCTAGATATTGTGGACCATTTGAAATTTTGGAAAGGATATGACCAATAGCTTATGAACTTGCATTACTTGCAAATATTAAAGCACATAATTTTGTGCATGTAAATATTAGGTTAAAGAAATGTGTATATGATATTAACTATGTTATTAGTTGGGTTGTAATTCAGGTGGAACAAAAGGGAGAGTTCCAGCTAGAACACTTATGCATATTAGACATGAAAGTAACATTTCTCTGTAACCAAGCCATCATATAGGTAAAAGTATGATAGAAATATTTCGGACTTGATGACACCACTTGGGAGATGGAAAATGCCACGAGAAAGGAATCACCATCCTTTTTTTCATTACAGACACCACTACATTGGAATAACATGGAGGACAATGCTATTCCAAGGGGGAGGGAATGTAACATCCCAAATTTTCCCCTTGCAATATTTGTATTTTATACTAATCATAATGAGGTAGAAATACCATGGTGTGTAAACATTGTAAACATTTATACTTTTGCAGTTAATAAAATGATGATAAGGAAGACAAGCAGACACGAGCACCTATAGGTGATATGACATCACAAGTGGGGAAAGGTAAGGAAGTTTAAGAGATTTATTTATTTTTGTTTTCATCTATATTTCCTTATCATCCTCACCTTATTTAATCTTTTATTAGTGGATAATATCATTTTCCTAGAGTTAATCCATTACTCCTATGCTTTAGCAAGGTGTATCCCCTACATTCTTGGAACAAGAATTAGTAGTGAGGCGAATTCTTATTATGGGGAAGGCATGAGAAATTTGAATGAGAGGACAAAGACTGAAAGAAGGAAGGAAAAGAGAAGCTAAAGTGACAAAAATAGTATGAAAAAAGAGTACCAAGGTGTTATAGATTAGATCAACCATGAAATCTAGCCCTATTTATTCCTAAAAGAGCCATGAAACTAGGAAATCTATAAGGAAGTATTGTGACATGAGCTAGACCTTTTTATACCCTCACTAAAGTCTACCACTAAAGGGAGAGACTTTGGAGGGGATGGGAAATAGAGAAGGAAGTCCTTTTGTGTTCTAAGAGGGAGGTAATGTGGGTGCATGTAGTTGCTCTATATTTTGCAGAAATTGGAAATGGAAGTTATCTTCTTTGAAATCCTTGTAGATTGAACTCAAAACCACTATTCCTATCTTACCCTGGGAGTATCATAGCCTAGATAGGGAATTCTGCAGTGAACTACCTATGGTTGGGTGAAAACCACTCATTATACTTGGTTTTGTTGATCATCTTCATTACATTTAGAAAAATATCTATTTTTATCTATATTATTGTTTACATTATTTTGGTTACATATTTTGAATATGTTATGGGTAAACAAATAGAAATTTGTTGTGTATTTTGAATTATTGAACCTTTAAAATTTAGGCTTTACTAGAAGTAATGCATACTATATAAAATTTTGTATTTTCTTATTTGTATCTTTGTGGCATGAAAGAAATAGAATAAATATTTAGTAGTTGTAGGTTTCTAGTCATTGTTGATATGATATTTCTATTAAAAGTTGGGAATTCTAATAATTGGTAGTTTACGTGATTTCAAATATCTATAATTCTTTCCTTTGATTTAATGATGATACCATTTGAAATTATATTGGATCCTAAAAGGCACCCCAAGAGATTTAGTAGGGAGAGAACTGCATTGAAAACCCAATAATTTTTCTAGGTTCCCCTGCACTTCTAAGTTAGTATTAAAGAAATAAATTTGATATTTACCTACGTTAATGGATGTAACTAAGGCCTCCAAGAAGCCCTCTAGGATCTATTTTAGAGCTCTAGCTTCTCTTTCTATAGGAACTCTCATTAGCATCATATCATGAACACACTATTGATGGGATATGGGAAGATCATCACCACATAGTCTTAATCCTTTTATCTTTCCTTGTGCTACTACTACCTCTATCGTGTGTCCAAACCCTTCTGTAGCAAGAATAAATAAGAGTGGTGAGAGATAGTCACCTTGCCATATTCCACATGAAGACTTGGATGTTGAGGAAGGAGATACATTGAACATCATCGAGAAGAAATGGGTTGCAACCAAAGCTCCTACCCAATTAATCCAACTACTTGAATACAAAGGCTATGAGAACACATAAGAGATAAACCCAAATAAGTTTATTGAAGGCCTTAGACATGTCAAGCTTAATTAAAATTCTTTCCTTTATATATTTTTTCAAAAAATGGACAAATACTATTCTGTCCAAGATATTTCTGTCGTCCACATAACCGGTTTGCTCAATTAAAATTAGCTTTCGTAGGAGTATCTTTATATTATTTGCAATGACTTTGGAAATATTATATATCACATTGAATAAGGCTATTGGTCTAAAGATACCAAGATCTCGGGCCTTATTAGACTTCTGTGCTAGTGTTAATAACATGTAATTCAAGGCTATAAATAAAGAGCATGTACTATGAGATTCCTCCACCAAGTCATGGTTTTATTTGTCGAGAAAGCTCCAACAAGCTTACAAAAAATCTCTTGTGAACTCATACAGGCTCGGTGCTTTATTATTTTGCATGGACATTACTGCCTCTTTGACTTCGACATATGATACCTCTCGTATTAAGGAAACATCAAGATTTGGTTGAACAAGTGTTGTGATGTTTTTCACGATATTTTGAAGTAGTCTCCATCAAATTTGATTTGGTTCAACTAAAAGTGATCATAATATCTAACCAGCTCTTTCTCCATTACTTTGTGATATGTGAGTTTTCTCCCTTCTTCATCTTTGAGAGAAAATATGATGTTATGATGTTGGTGTTTTATCATTGACTTATGAAAAGAATTTTTTTCTTCTCCCCTTCTTGAAGCTAGTGGATTCTTGATTTTCGCCTCCACAATATTTCCTCTTATTTCCTTGTGTCCTATATTTTTGTGAGAATTTCTCATTTTGCAACCAGATCCTCATCTTTTCTCTCCAGAATTATTTGTTGTTGAACCTCTTGAATTTGTATCTTGAGTTCTTGTTATTTTGGAAAATATTTCCAAAATCCTCTTTGCTCCATTTTTTGGTTTTTGACTTAAGAATATTGAGCTTTTGTTGAAACTTGGCCATATTGGAGGGATCGTAGACTTGAATCTCTTCCCACCATGAATTTTTCTTCTCAATAAGGATGGATCCATAAGCTATAAACTCTCAGATATGAAAGGCCTATTTTTAGGGGTAACTTTTATATCTATTTCTAAGCATATGGGAGAGTTATCTAAACTTGTACAAGGAAGAGTAGATTCTTGTAGGAAGACATCCACTTTTAAGTGAGATTCCTAGACTAAAAATATATATAAGTGCATGGATATTTGGTTCATACCTTCACATTGGTTGTTCCAAGTGAATACTCCATTAATTGTTTCCACATCAAGCAACTTCATTTGGTGCATTTATTGTTTGAATTGTTGGGGATTTGTGTCTAACCGGTGAATACCTACCTTTTTTTCCTCCATTGATGTCGCCATGTTGAAGTCTCCTCCAAAAATCCATGGTTATTTTAGTGAATCTCTCTGATGTTAGCCAAGTTTCTAAGAAATATTGCCTTTTTATTCACCAAATTTGGCCCATTGACTATTGTTATGCATCCCATTTATTTTTATCCTAAGTAGTGGAAGCTACTAGATATTATCCTCGGGGTATCCATATAATCCATAAATTACTCTTCGTTTGAATTCTATAAGATAGCCATTCCCCCCGATTTCCCTACAACATCTAATGCTATGGTTTGACATTCTCTCCAACATTCAAAGGCTATTGAGTTGACTTTATCAATTTCACATTTAGTCTCTTGTAACATTACTATTGTAGTGAGTTCCCTATGGATTCTCTATTTGAGAAGCCTTTGTTTTCCTCAATAGGTAAGGCCTTTTATATTGTATGAAATTATTTTCATTGGGAAGAAGGTTGGGTAGAGGAAAACACCCCAATTAAGAAAGCCACTTGTCTAGAATTGACAAGTGCATCCCCCATCTCTTATATTAAATATTTTTTCTTTTCCTTCCTCTCTTTTTTTCTTCCACCACATGCTTGGGAGTATGTTTGAAACTTTGTGTTTGTATGAAAAGAATTTTTGGGGACGAGCTTGCTTCCTTCGAAGTCACATTCCATTTATTTTTTATCTGCAGATATGTTTGTCTAAACAAATTTTTTTGTTGATATGGTATCTTTCCTAAGTCCTTACATTTCCATTCGTCAATGAGGTCTGTGAGTACAATTTCATCCATATCCATATCCTATGACCCATCAGGATTCCTTGTTCCTTGCATGTCAGGCACATAAGTTTCCTCTATTGGTGTGTTCTTTGTGGATTCCTTTGGAAATATTCTCTTATGAGCTTCCACCTCTAGTCTTACATTCCCCTTCTCTTGATATATTTCTTGAGGATGTACTTGATTTTACATTTCCCGCTCCTCTCTTTTCAATATCACGTCACAGTTTCTAGATTGAAAGGGGTCCCTTAATGTTCTCGCATTTTGTGCTCGAGGGCCTTTTTGGTGAGGTTGGACTTTTTGAAAACCCTCATGTTCCAATTGTTATTGATTTTATTTTGTGATTTTGTGAGATGCAATGGACAATACCTAAAGAGATGGTCATATTCATGGCACCTGCAACTTGAAACAATACATGTTCATAATCTAAAGGTTATTTCCAAGCTTCATCATGGCGGGAGATTTCGATTGATTCCCGTAGTGGCTGTGAGATGTTCATATACATACATATCCTCACATATGAGGAGTATCATCCCTACTTGGTCACTTTAGATGTTTTCAAAAAATATCTAATCATGTTTCCAATACCTTTTAATATTTCCTCCAAAAATTCTTTTGGTAAAGAAAATAGGCGAACCCAAATTAGGGCTACCAAGATTTTTTTATTTTCGAGGTTGTACTTTTCTTGCTAGAATTTCATGAATAACGTCGCATTATTGGAAAAATACAGATCGCTCTCGGATACCCTATTTATGTCTTCTAGATTTGTAAAAAACACCATAAATAAACCCTTTACTCCTAGCTCGAGATCAATGTGTCCCTTTAGTGACCATTTTTTTGGATCCATCCAACCAATGCTCTCTTTGTTGGTCGAAGCCCAATGAACTTGCATATTAATGCATGATCCTTCATGCTCTGGATGTAGCTCTGAATTTTGTCTGATTTTACTTCATATTTCAGATCCTTGACTGTCTTAGGGAGGCATCTTCCTTGCATATGATTTTTCCAATTCACCCCTAATGGAGGATTGTCTTTGTTTTTGTCCACACAACTTGGGCTTAGAGCTGATCTATGGGGTGTTTGCATCTAATGGCTTAACCTAGAACCTCTATCCACTGTGACCACATTATTGAAGAATGGGTTTGGACACCTGCCCAAGGCACTGGCCATGTCTACTCTCATGTTACACGAGATGAGTTAAGTGCCAAACCATTGTGATACCAATGTAAAGGAAATTACTTCTACACAATAGCAAATTCGAGCTTTGCAAAAAACCTAAGTCAAGTTAATTTTATTAATTGACATATTTTTTAAATAAATTTATATAATTAAAAATTATATGCAAATTTATAAAAATGAATTGATAACAATGAACTTGTATTTTAATTAATTAAATAATTTTTACATTGATAAATATATAATTATTTCACATTTTAAAAAAATAAAAAATTTAATAGCTAATCATCCTTTTATTATTAGATGAAAATAAACCATTTTAAAGTTGATAACTATATTATCATATTTCTATTAAAAAATTGAAAAATTTCATATATTAATGATTAAAAAATAATAATAACTAAATCAGATTTTCAGAAGTAAAGGATTTCCTTGCTTTATCTATTACTTTTTAGGTTAGGTCCAAAAATAAAAATTAAAAATTAAAATGGTATAAAGAGTTTTAAAACAAATTACAAAATTAAAATTTATACAAAAGTTGTAAGAAATGAAATGAAATGATATTTTAACGTCCACGAGACTAAAAATAGTCTATGGGACTATGAGTTCCCTATTTTTCGCCTTTTGCATTTCAGTCATTTTCTTATTTAAATTGATGATGAGCTGGCTCAACCTCCCAACAAACCCATCGTTGAAAAGACAATTCCAAGAAACTGATGCTAACATATTCCCATAAATTTCTCTGATGTCTTTGAACGCATCACATTCAAAAATGAAATTTTTTTCTGATTCCACTACCCCAGACGTGCAAAATGTACACACTCATTCTTCCCAAGCTTCTTTATGTTGGCAATATGATGCAATGTGTTGTCCTTGATGGCAACCTACTTGATGAAATTGTCCTTGATGGAAACTGACTTGATGAGTTGTCTTTGGATAAGCAACCTATTTGTTAATGATGTAAATCTGATGTATCTACAGAGCAGTTCAGAAGCAACAAAGAAATAAATTCTAGTAAGTTCCTGAGTAATAATGAATAAGATATGTCACAAAGCATACGCGGGTTTGTAAAGGCAAAGTAGCGTATGTACGCGGAAAAGTACGTACCAAGTAGCGTATGCCTATTTGCGCTCTAAATTTATAAAACCAGGGGACATTACCATGGTATTGGCCCACTGTATTGAGCGCTGGATTATCTATTTGATCCCATCTAGGAATACCATCAGCGGTTGAGTGGTTTTGACTCATGGTATTGACAAAGGCTAAATCTATATAAGGAGAAGAAGATCATAGTGCAAGGGGGTGCATATGCAAGGGTTGTTAATAAATAAATCTCTTTAAGAGATATCTGCATGGTTGAACTCTGATAGATCTGAATCTATAATGCACCTATGGATATGATGAAGGTTCAAGATCTCTAGATTTAGAAATGATGAATCCCTAGGATGATCTGCAAAAGAAATGATGAAGATCTGGTGCAAGTCTGATGAAGAAATTGAAGAAATCTGGGTAAATTTATAGATCTGGTCTATTCTGCAAAGTTTATCTTTTTCAGATCTATACGCTAGTTTGTCTCGGTAAAAGCGCGTATATACGCGGGTTCGCTTAATGAAAAGCGCGTATGGCAGTTAGGGTTTTTTTGAAGAATAAAATACACATAAGTATACGCGGGTTGATGTGCAGGAAAGCATGTATCTACGCGGCTTCAGTAAAGCAAAGTAGCGTATGTTATTTGAATCAATGTCTGTTCAGGGTTGAGTTTGTATCTGCATATCTATTCTGAAGTCTGGGTTTTAATGAATTCTTCACTCTGAAGTATTTCTGCATGGAATGGGTAACAGTTTATTGATTGATCTGAATTAATAATGTACCTATGAAGAAAATGATGAAGAGGTATCTCTAGATCTGAAATGACTATGTATTTTCTAGATCTGTTTATGGAATGTTTAGATCTGTGATCTGACGAATCTTTGCTGAAGTAAAGGGTGAAATCTGAGTTATATGTTCTGAAGAGTTACAGATCTATACGCATGTTCATCTCAGCGAAAGCGCGTATATACGCAGGTTCATTTCAGCAAAAGCACGTATACGCAGGTTTGTCTCTGTGAAAGCACGTATATACGTAGGTTCAGTGAAGTAAAAGCGCGTATGGAATCTAGGGTTTTGCTGAAGTATGTGGAATGAAATGTCTGATCTGTTTTGTTGTTTTACTGCTATCTGTTAATGATGTATTCATACAGTTCTGGGTTGTTTGAATGTTGAAGATACTGCTGATTATGTTGATTGAAGATCAAGTTGTTGGTTGATTGATTGATGAAGTTATAAGTTTCAGTTTGATGTATGGAATGGGTGCAATCTAAAAATCTGATGAAAAGTGGCCTACAAGGTATGTTGTGTGGAAGTTGTTGGACCCAGTATGAAAATTGATGAAACGTGGTCCATGGTGGTGTTGAGGGTCAAAGCCTTCAGTGAGGGGGTTGGAGCTCCCTTCCAGTAGTGGCTGGAGAACGAGAGAAGGTTGCAGCCTTCTACAGGTGGGTGCCTGCGTGCTGGTATGAGTCTGCACCAATACAAAATTGTAAGAAGTTTTCTTTATAATAAATATTGAAGACAGAGACGACAGTAGCGGTGGTTTTCTCCCGAATTGGGTTTCCACCTTAAATACTGGTGTTCATGTGTGTTGCTTATGTGTGATGGTTTATTTTGTTATTACTGCACATGTTTACTGCTTACTAAACATCTGATGAATGAATGATGCAATGATCTAAGTAAAGAATTAATTGCATAATAAGATCTCTGGACATACACAAGTTTCCTTAAGGATATCCGTGTGTATATGCGAGTTGGGTTCAGTAAAGTAGCGTATGGTTTTAAGAGAAAGAAAAAGTAAAAAGTTTTCAGTCAGCTCTAAATACTAATTTACCCCCCCCTCAGTATTTTTCCCAACACTTTAGGCCTTTTCCATCATTCTGTTTCACACCGAATTTGATGTGAGTTAGTTCTTAATTAAGCAACAAGAACCTTTTCCCTCCACGGAATGTTAGCTCCAATGTACTCTTTTTGATGGAGATCACACATACGGTTGAATTCTTCAATGTAGTACTTCTCCATAACAAAATTATTTAGCTCCTTGCTATTTTTGGGACAAGCATTGAAGTAGATATTCCATTTTTGCATCCATGTGTAGTTTTATCTCATCCATGTTTTCTTTCTTTCACTCATGCATTCCTTGAAGATAACATTAAGCCATCTACCTACTCCCATTTGCTCAATTCTTTTGAGATTTCTTATGAGTCGCACCATAGCAATTGCTTCGATGAGAGTTGCTCCTGTTTCACTCACCATTATCTCATAAGGTACCGAACTTTTTATTTTGAAATTGCTCATGATAAAGTGTTTTTGGATTGATTACAATTAACTTATATTTTTTGGGTTTGGCTTTTCCATGTCAACTTTGTCGCTTTTTGGGAGCCTTAGTGATATTCAATTTAAGCCAATCTAACAAATTTCAATTAAATATTATTGAGAACTTTCCACCACTTTCTCTGCCTCAGCCACTTATGTTGGACACTAAAATCAAAGTTCTAATGTTTAAATTTATATGGAGTGAGGTAGGAACACCAAAATGGTGAATAATTGTAAAAAAAAATTTAACCATAATGGTTTTTTTTTTAATATAATTATAAAAGTGATTGCGTTAATAAGTATTATTTTGTTTTAAATGAATTTTGGTAAATGAATTTTAATTTTAATTTTATGGCTATAAATGAGTTTCTTCATTAAATTTCATTTAAATCTATCTTTATTTTTTCACATTTACTTAATACAATTATAAAATTACCATACAAATGATCAAATAACATATAACATGATAAATCCAAATTTAAATTTTCATATTTACTTAATATTATTATGAAATTATTATGTAAATTAACAAATAACATTATATATTTCAATGACATTAATTAAAAAAAAAAAATCATTCTTATTAACATATCAACCCATATAATTATATAAAAACAAATATATAACACATTTATCACTTAAAACATATACATTCATAAACATAACAAAAATAAATTGTAAACATAAACAGGAAAGCACAAAATAAATAATCCCTAGCAAAATTGAAGCTAAATTTCCTTAGATAGGGCAAGAGTACTATCATGAAGATGTGGAAGGATATTAATTATCCAAGTAAAAAGATGAATAGATGGCACTTCAAATGCTTGTATTAAAAGTAACCAAGGAGTGATCTTAGCTCTTGCTTCAAAGCTACTTCATGCCTTTTCATACATGGGGAACACCATAAGTTCTATGGTTATTTAATTGGAGGATAATGTATGTTTAAGTTTAAAAGAAAATATACAAAAGGTTTAATTTGAAAACAAACATTGATTAAAATTTTAGAATGCATTTGACAACAAATTTATCAACAATTAAATGACTGTATGGCTATTAATTTTGAAAACAATGTTTTATTAAAATTATTGAAAAATGACCTTTTTATTAAAAAAAAATACTAATAGTAAAATAATAATATATAATAATTATAAAAATAAAATTAAAAAATATCACAAATTTAATAAAACTTATACATCTAAATATTTTATAGGAAAATATTCTAATAAATAAATAGTTTTTTGTATTTAGTATTTAATATTATGATATATGATCTATTTACATTTAAAAATAATTTATAGTTCGTTTTTGTAATTTTAAATTTACATTGTTTCAAAAATAAAATCATTAGTATATATATCAGTTATTTTTCCATATTTTTTTAAAAACACTAAGTTGTCTTAATTTACTTCTAGAGAAATCAATTATATTAATTGTCTTTTTGAATAAGTTATGTAAGTGCAAAATTTAATAATAATCTCATAGTGTATAATCTGAAAAGTAGAACAACTAAGAAAAACATTAGAAATACAGGAACCCAAAGAGGTCGCATGCACATGAATTTTCATGCTAGAACCAAGTGGAGTTGGAGGCTTAAGCTCACACTAGAGGTGGTTGTCAAGGTGAGCACACTGAGACTTTCCAGACATGAATGTTGATATCTCTGAGCATGATTTATATCATTTAGAGTAGCAAAGATATCATATTGTTCTTCTTGCTTCTCATTCAATACTCTTCCCCTTGTATGATTAGGGTCGAGAACCCAACGAGAAACATCCTCAATGATATATGGGCACCTAATCTCTGCTCGTATCTCAGGAGGAACAACATCATAATAATTTTTTGTAGCTTCGTGCGCTTGGGATTGGGCATAATTTCTACTCTAAGGAGCATGACTACACCCACCTTGATGACCGCCCTACCCTCCTCAGAAGCTGCACATGCATTGTCGGGGTCGAGAGCTCATGTTGTACAAACACCAAGATAATAATGCAATAGTAAAAGAGCCAAAATGAATCAAGAAGACAATCAAACAAAGTGGAAACATATACATGTAGAAAAAGAGAGCAAGTTTACAAATAAAAGAGAGAAACAAATGGAAACAGAGAGAAGAAGAACTATATACCCAACCTAAAATTCAAGAGAAGTAAATGATGTCTCCTTTCCGGGCCTATGAGACTAACAATAATAAAATAACCACACAAAAAAAACCAACAAATCATCTCCGACGAGTAAAGGGAGTTGAAACAAATAACATAGATAGTACCGTTAGAGATGTCACATAGCATGGTCTAAGGAACGAGTTGAAGCAGGCGACCGAGGATGCCTCTGCCAAAGAGGAAGAAACCAACGTAGTCCTAGATGTCCCACAATCAAATTGAGGTTCCTCCACGCTCTTGAGATTGAGGTTCCGTCAACGTCTCCCACCCCCATCAAGGGAACTTACAAAATTTGTAATACCATTAAACAAATAGACAACCTGAGTGGGCTCAATGGTTAAGAACTTGTGATTTCTCTTAGGAGGTCACAGGTTCAAAATCGGTAGGGGGTAGGGTTGTCTATTGTCCGTCATGACCAAGCTAGAGAGATAGACACCCCAATGTTGGACGCCTTGGTCCTTGCGAAAGTCATGAGTTTCTAGTGTATATGGCTTACAGGCTACTACATATACCCTGGGAAGTTGTTGTTCCCTGTCTAAAAAAAATAACACTAAACAAATATCATATTTTTTATATACTTCTACAAATAAGAAATTATTTATACCTCTTGCGTATGACATATTATTTTCATGAAATGTCATATTTCTATACTTTAACCAATTCAATTCTTTAAAAATTGGGTTGAAGTGTTCCTTTATGATTATTTGTAAGGCTTATAAGTGTTATATTAAAATGCTACACTCTAGCCAATTTAATCCTCTAAAGATTGTGTTGAAGTATTTATTTATGATTATTATGATACTTACAAGTGTTTGATTAAAATGATACTTATTAAAGTTGTTGAGTATGAGACAAATAAGTATTAGTTATAACATTTTCTTCCTTACGCTTTGTGTCAAATTGATGTAAACATCATCTGTCAAAGTGATGTGAACGTCATTTCTAAATTTAGACTATAGATATATTATTTATTATTTTTGTTTTTTCTATATTTTCAACTTATATTTATCAATTTTTTCTTTTTCTTTTTTTAAGTTGAAGGTTTTATTGATGAGTTAAAATTACATTTTTCTCATGATGTTATTTATCTCTAGCTTGCCACATGGGAAACTAGATTAGGACAAAAAAAAAAAGTATAGATTTCAATATTCCAAAGCCATAAAAAGAAAACCATATCCAAACCAAAGAGAAGTAACGAGATTTGTCTCCCCATATACGAGGAAACTAATAGTTAAGTATAACCAAAATAATTTTCCCATAATGTTGCAAACCAAGAGAGGTTTGACATATACCAGAAAAAAGGTATATTTCCAGAGATAAGGGGATAGTCCCCAGTCAAAACTAACAAAGCATTCCAAAAAATAAACACCATAAGCATTAAGAAAAACTTGTGCATTTAAATGACAAAAAGGTGTACAGGTTCATGGGTTGCTCCTCAACCTCGCATAGTGGGGGAATAGGAGAACTGGGAGGCGATCCCATCTTGAGTCTAGCCAAACTATGCTCCACATCTTGTAGTAAATTATTAATCTCATCCAATTTCTGTGGCAAGTTTCCCTAAGTTTGGTGTCTATCCATCAATACTTTTCCAAGAATCAGATTCACATGCTAGAAGAGATTCATAGTGTGTAAGTAATGGTTCTAGCTCCCTCACAAGTTACAAGTGTATTGAACCCATGGAGTGACCATGTCCATTACCTTGGAGTTAAGTGTCCCTTATCTTTCATGGTGAATTCTTATTCCACATCATGAACTTCAGACTAGACCTCTGGAAATGTATAAACATGATAATTTTGAGTAGAAGTTTCCTATTGTACCATGACCTCCTCCTCTTCTGCAACTATAGGATCTTTGTTGAGTCATGTTTTCTGGAGGCAAAAGAACACATGCTAAACTAAGAAGGTTCTAGATATGGAAATGGGGAAGCCTTGAGCTAAAGAAGGGGGAGACTTTTCCTACCAAGATGGTTGTGAAGCAGATAAGGTTTGAACAAAGCCTTCCAAGTAAAAAAATTTAGTGTTGGTGATAGGAAGGCATGTAGAGGGAGAACATTCGACTGTTCCCAAGATGAAGTGTCTCGACTGAGTTTCATGGCAGGCATAGGAAACATCATGAAGAGGCAACAAAGTAGCAATAGAGAAACCTAGACCTTGCCCTTGAGGATAAACATTGTAGTGAAAACTCTAGAGGCCTTGGCGCAGGAGAGAGTTAAGGGTCCCTTAGTGTGCTCTACAAGCCACCTTGGTTGATGAGGTGCATTAAACTCAACCTCGTGCAGTGGCATGCTGAGAGGTTGGTTGACGAGAGGCCTTGTCATATCAATCTTTACTGACATTTAAACTGGCGAGGACACCCCCATTGATGCTTTAATCCTCCTTTCTTTAGTTATTGCGCTGAGAGGCACTCTACAACCCAATATGGGGGTAGATCTCAAGCATAAACACGTAAAAATTTAACATGTCATATTTAACATTTTAAAATTTAACATTTTAATCTAATGTCGGTCATATTTAAAAATCAATCTAATTGTTATTATGTATAAACACAATATAGATTTAAAATATAAAGAGGTTTTTGAACACTAAAAAAAGAGGTATGGTAAATAAATAAAAATAAAAATAAACCACAGGTATGGTAAATAAATAAAACCTCTTTTTATACTGACTCGAGAGGTACAGTAGATAAATAAAAATATGAATAAACTAGATATGTATGGTAAATAAATACAAATTATTTTTATATTTACTCCACAAACCTCTTCATATTTACAAAATCTCAAAAAAGAGATTTTATTTAGGTGAAGCTTATGGGCCAAATACCATGGGACAAATTATTATTAATACCATGGGCCAAATACCATATTTATAAAAGAGGTATAAAGTGGTATGGTAAATAAATAAAAATATATCAAATAGGATTAGAAATCAATATCTAATTATATACCAAGCCTATGGGCCAAATATATAAATATAAATAAATGAGAGGTATTGTGTAAAAAAAAAAAAAAACTCTTTTTATATTTACTCCATAAGCCTCCTTATATATACCAACATTCAAAAAAGAGGTTTTATTTAGGTGAATCCTATGGCCAAATACCATGGGCCAAATTAGTATTAATACCATGCAAAAAAAACATTATTAACCTTAATATTAATATTATTATTATTATTAAATCTAATATTTATATTATAATATTATAATATTAATATTATTAAATTTAATAATTTTAGATTAATACAATATTAAATTTGTTATATTATAATATATATTAATATATCATGATATATATTACCTCTAGATATATATGGGAGGGAATAACAAAGACATAGAGTGATAGAGGTGGAGAGATAGGGGAGTGTCAAGGGAGAGATGGAGGTAAATTGAAGGAGAGGGGAAAGGAGGAATGAAGAGAGAGAGGGAGAGGAGTGAGAGAGGTATAGAAGGGTAAGAGAGGGAGAGGGAGACATAAAGATGGAGGGGGGAGATAGATAAGGAGAGAGGGAGGGAAATAGTGAGAGGATTGGAGAGAGAGAAAGAGAGAGAGAGAGAGAGAGAGAGAGAGAGAGAGAAAAGAGAGAGAGGGAGGTAGGAGAGAAAGGGAGAGAGAGGAGGAGAGAGGGAGGGATAGAGAGATGGAGTTGGAGGGGGAGATAGGGAGGGAAGACGAAATACATAGAGAGTGAGAAGTAGAGAGAGAGAGGGAGTGGCAAGGGAGAGATGGAGAGAGAGTGTGTATGTTTATGGGTGAGATAAAGAGACAAATGAGAGATGGAAAGAAGTGGGGAGAGAAGGAGAGAAGGAGAAAATGAGAGATATAGTAACATAGTTGTATAGAGAGAGAGAGATGGGGGAAGACAGAGGATTGGAGGGAAAAGAGAGAGGAAGGGAGAGAGAGGACTTGAGAGAGTGAGGAAGATAGGAGGAGAGAGCGAGAGATAGAGAGATGGAGTTGGAGGGGGAGTGAGGGAGGGAAGAAGAAATACATTGAAAGTGAGAAGTGGAGAGAGAGAGAGGGAGTGACAAGGGAGAGATGGAGAGAGAGTGTGTATGTTTGGGGGTGAGATAAAGATACAAATAAGGAGAGATGGAGAGAATGGGGGAGAGAACGAGAAAGGGAGGGATATAGTAACACACACACACACACAGAGGAAGGAAGAGAGGGAGGACGTGAGAGATTCGAGAGAGGGAGGGAAATTGAGATGGAGTTGGAGGGGGAGAGAGAGGGAGGTAAGAAGAAAGACAAAGAGAGAGAAAGGTGGAGAGAGAGAGAGAGTGTGTGTGTGTGTGATAAGGAATATGGAGAGAGAGGGAGGTAAGAAGAAAGACATAGAGAGAGAAATGTGGAGAGAGAGAGAGAGAGAGAGAGAGAGAGTGATAAGGAAGATGGAGAGAGAAGGAGAGAGGAAAATAAGAGGGAAGAGAGATATAAATGGGGGAGAGGGAGAGAAGAGAAAGAGAGAGAGAGAGAGAGGGAGTGATAAATAGATAGATTGGAGGAAGTGAGTGTATTTTTTGGGGGCAGACAGAGGGAGATAAAGATATATATGGAAGGTGAAGAGAGGGAAGAAGAGAGAAATGGAGAGAGGGAGGGAGGGAAAAAGAGATTGATCGATATGGAGTGAGAGAGTGTGTGTGTTTTGGGGCTCAGATAGAGAGATAAAGAAGGAGAGATGAAGGGATATATATATATATATATCGATGGGGGAGAAAGAGAAGACGATTTTTTGCACTAGATGCATTGATTTCAATGTAGATGGTGATTTCTAATCCTATTTGATTTATTTCACTAGATGCATTAATTTCAATGTAGATGTTGATTTCTAATTATATTTGATTGTTTGAACTAGATTCATTGATTTCAATGTAGATGATTTCTAATCCTATTTGATTGCTTGCACTAAATGCATTGATTTCAGTGTAGATGGGGATTTCAAATCCTATTTGATTGCTTGCACTAGATGCATTGATTTTAGTGTAGACGTTGGTCCCTAATCCTATTTTCTTACTTGCACTAGATACATTGATTTGAGTGTAGATGTTGATTTCTAATCCTATTTGATTACTTGCATTAGATGCATTGATTGTTGTTTTATAATCTTATTTGATTGCTTGCATTAGATGCATTGATTTTAGTGTAGATGTTGATTTCTGATTTGATGTAATTGGATGTATGATGGTACATTAATTTTAAAGTGATTGGATTAACAATGTGCATTGATTTCAATGTAGGCATAAAAAAATTATTGAGAATGTACATTTATTTTTGTGTTATAGTAATTCAACCTTTTAATGTTGGAGAGCAAGAGAGACAAGGTGTGGTCTTTACTACAACAACTCAAGCTAAAGATTTAAATGGTTTACGACCATTTCAACTATCATTTTCATATAATTGATATGAAAATATCATAAAAGTAACAAGGGTAATAATAAGAATAGTAGAAGAAAATAGTTTGAGATTGATCACAATGAAGACTATTTCTAATTGACTACATTCCTATTATTCACATTTTCTATCATTTAACACTTAGATTACATTGTCACTTTGCATTCAAAATTTTTATTTCATCATTAAAGTTATTAACAATATTTATCATGTCAACAAACTAAGGTAACTAAGAAAATTTTAAATTAAAATGACCATATAAATATCATACATATTCAACATATTTAAAATGATTATATTAATATTAGATGTATTTACATATTATTGATAAAATTAATCATATGTTCAATAGGTTTTTCTTGGACGCACATGAGTGAAACCAACTAGATCCATCTTAACTCTGGATCTATTAAGCGTTGAGAGGGACCAAATCTCTCGAGGTGCAAACCTTTCCTCAAATTTTGCACTCAAAAAAGAGGTTTGCACGTCAAGAGATTTGATCTCTCTCAACGCTTGATAGATCCAGAGTTAAGATAGATCTAAACTAGTTATAATTTGCATTTATTTTACAAAGTACCAACTTATTCCATACATAAACACTATAAAATCAAAGTTTTTAAATCTCAATATTATTGCTATTAATTATTTATTATCATTACTATAGATAATAATTATTTATTATCATTATTATAGATATATTATAATCACTTACTATTAATTTTATTTTTAAATTATTAACCAATACTCTAAAAGATGTTGAAATTTAAATTATTTTGAACCAAACTTAAATACAAGACACTATGCTATTGAAATTTAAGTTATTCTAAACCAAGACACTATGCTATTGAAATTTAAGTTATTCTAAACCAAGACATTGATGTTAAAACTACTCCATATAAATCTTCACTTGGAATCACTTCCTTTGTTTAACCAAATTTATGTCACTATAAAATCCTTCTCTTCACATAAAACTCTACTTCATTGATGTTGAAGCTTACCATGAGATTCTATAAATTATAAATTAATCTATAACAATCCACTATAATTTCTATAACAATCCACTATAATTCTATATTCTTTAGCACTAAAGATGGATACAAAATTCATTGCAAAATCATACATAACAATCTAAGTCTTTTGAGCCAAATCTGATTTGTATTGCATTGTCATCTAAAGTTTATAACCCATTTTATGAACTTGTAAATTCCTATCCTTCATGTTTCCAAGTTCTTCGTGTTGTCAAGCCTTTATAACATATCATCATTTATTTAAAATACTTAGATAACCATCCAAAGTAATTCCATAATTTTCACAACTAGATTTTGAATATAAATAAAATATTATAACTCTTTGATGCAACTTAAACGTTTTCAAATTTTTGTGGCTAACTCTGAGTTGTTTGACCATCTATCATACTCGTAGTGATATCAAAGAGAGTTCTTTGTGGATTTTTTTAATAATAACTTAGCATCAATTTTAAAATGTTCATATATATATATATATATATTTAATATATTTATGTTATAAGGCGTTATTATTTAAAAACAACTTTCTTAGCTGTTACTTTGTCCTTATTTGGGTCATTAGATGAAATGTTAGACGATTGAAATGTTTTTTACCATTAGATTCAATACCTCCTCCAACCTAACTAACTAACTAACTTCTGCGTCTCTTTTGATATCCAGATAAAGCTCAATGAAAATTCCAGTGTGACGGTGCGTCGGTGCCTGAGAAAACTGAAACCAAAAGGAATGTGGTCAATATGATCAGCGTGATTTCCCTGCTCTGTAAAACTGCTCTGTTGCTAACCATCGTACTATTAGTGCTTTCTCTTCACAGGAAAAGATTCTCCATCTCTTCGAAAAGACTCAAGAAGGACCTCGCAGAGACAGTATCAAACAATCTTTGTTTGCAGGATGTGCCCTCGGAGCATCACAATGCATCACTGTAGGGAATGTGGCTTTGGAATTTTGGTACGGGGGGCACCTTGTAGCGAAAGGGCAAATCACCCCCAAAGCTCTTTTCCAGGTTTTCTTCATTCTGATGAGCACTGGAAGAGCGATAGGAGAAGCAGGAAGTATGAGCAGCAACATCACTAAAGGCTCTGATGTAGTCGAATCCGTGTTTGGCATCCTTGACAGAGAGAGCCAAATAAACCTGGACGATGAGAAGGGTGAGAAAATGGATAGGATAGAAGGAAGCGTGGAGCTAAGAAACGTGGACTTTGCTTACCCAGCTCATCGGGATCTTACTCTCTGGTCAACCTGCAGCGACGCCATCACTAGATCCTAATTTTTCGTCATACAAAGAATTATTCTCAGCCATCCATGTCGTAAATATTTCTTTGTGCCTTCCTCAAATTTGGATTGTCAAAATGTAAAAGTAATTACTGCAGGCTTGGAATTTCAATGTAACTCTATTTTCATTTGATGAGGAATTTCTTTTTAAAGAGCTTTGATTGGATGAGGTAAAATATTGTGAGCGTATTTCCATTTCAATATTATTATATATATTTTTAAATATAGAAATTATGTAAATTATGGCACAAAGGCTACAATAAAGCCTTAAAAGTTATGGTCCAATCAAATATCTGAAAAATATTTTTTTCAATAATATTGAAAAATAAATATTTATTTTTCAAAATTAAACACTATAGCTTGTATTGGTCAATGCTAAACTAGTAGTTGTCAACAAGCAAATGGATTGCCTTGGCAGGACTAATAAGACTTGTGGTGGAGTCAATTGAGTGCATTTTGGATGGTTGGGAGGGTTCAATGATAACTCCCTACTATTGCAAAATTCAATAAGAGTTCTAGTAGGATCAATTGAGTGTATCTCAGGTGGTTGGGAGGGTTTAATGATAACTTCGACACGCGGATTCTCAATGTGACATGATAGCTCCATTGGACACTGCCTTTATAGTGGTTATCTTGAGTACATGGGACCCTCTTTCAGTCACTGTAATTTCATCCTGTTGACACAGTTTCTGCATTTTCCTCTGGTAGGGTCGATTTTTATGCTAAAGGCATGGATTTCCGCCACACGTGTCTCGACAAAGAACTGAGAACAGATTCTTGCCACACATCTATCATGACGGAGAACTGATGGATTCTAGCCACACGTGTCCTGACAAATAACTGAAAATGGATTCCTGCCACACTTGTCTTGACAAATAACTGAAAATGGATTCTTGCCACACATCTATTTTGAGAAGGAACTGACAGATGTGTCTTGGAAAATAACTGATGAAGATTAGCCTGAGCAGCAGAGATGAGTTCAGAACACACCACACGTGTCTTGACAAATAACTGAAAATGGATTCCTGCCACACATCTATTTTGAGAAGGAACTGACAGATGTGTCTTGGAAAATAACTGATGAAGATTATTAGCCTGAGCAGCAGAGATGAGTTCAGAACACACCATTGGTATAAAAAAGTCTGAACAAAATCATTCAGAACACTCCACTAGTAAAAAGTGTGAACAAAATCATGGCGACCTGAGTTCAGAACAGACCATTGGAAAAAAAAGGTACGAACAAAATCAGAAAAGACAAAGTACAGAACACACCATTCGGGAAAAAAGTCTGAAAAAAATCAGAGGATAAAGTACGGAACACAAAATTGGAAAAAAAATCTGGACAAAACGACAATCAATAAAGTACAGGATTGAGAAAGAAAAAGGCTCGAAAATCAACGACGTCACGCCCGGTGGGACTCGAACCCACAATCGCCTGATTAGAAGTCAGACGCCTTATCCATTAGGCCACGGGCGCTTGATATTTGTTAATGGCTTGACAAATCATTTTATTCAATGAAAACATTTCTGATCAAAATTTCCTTTTCTTGAAAGTCAAAAGTCTCCTTGTTAGAGGTTATACGGTGAGTAATCAATGATGGCATTTATTATTATTATTATTATGTATTTTATTTTAAATGCAATACAATAATAATAATAAATTAAATGTTTGTAAAATTGTGATTTTTTGTTATTTAAATTGCATTTTAAAATGTATAAAAAAGATAAACTTTTATTGCATCCATATTGTGTAATCTTAATATAAAATTTCAATGATTTTTCTAAATTTTTCATTGAATACAAAATTGATTAGAAATATATCTCTAATAAAAAAGATATAAACTAAAATGCTTAAACTATATAAAATATTATTTATATATTCTCATAATATAAAGATATTTGTCTTTTTCAATTAGGGATATTTTGGATAGCTAAATAGAACTCTGCACATTTCATCGATCCTGCCTGGGTTCCGATTGATTTTATCACTGTCGCAGGTGAATGGGATTCTATGAAAAACAAATTTCGATCATTGCCTTTCTTTCTAATTTGGGAAGTGTGGATTGCCAGGAACCGGCTCATATTTGATAGAACTCCATTACCCCTTCCCTACATCTATCGAGCCATTATGAGATGGATCGATGATCGCCCCATCAAACTTAATAATACAATTGATGGATCTCGTAGGATTCGGACACATGAGATTGGCCTCCCTGCTATTTATTTCGATGGAGCTTGCAAAGATGGAAATATGGGATGTGGCGCTTGGATAAAACTATCGGGCCGAGAAAGGATCCACATGCAATAGAATGGTGGCCCGGGGACCAATAACAAGGCTGAAATCATGGCCCTTTGGGGAGGGCTATTAGCTGCTGTCAACATGGAATTGTCTGAGGTTCATATTTATGGTGACTCTGAACTGGTTGTTGGATGTATCATGGGTCGGCTACAAATACATATCCCAGATCTTTAGGGTTGGATCAGCAGAGTTCGACGACTATGGCATAGACTAGGCTCCCCACCTATTTCCCACATATACAGAGATTTGAATATGCGAGCTGATGGACTGTCCAAAATGGGGTTAAATTCAGATTTTGGTAAAATACAGGTGGTTTACTACAGGGATGGGGCTCAAATATGGGAATCCACTATTCCTATTCCATAACTCTCACACTCTGCAAATGAAGCTGTCATCTGGTAATAAATGTTTCCATGGTTCGGTATTTTTGTTTTGCTAATATTGATCTGTTTTTTGTTGTCTCTGTTAGTGTCAGTCTTTGCAGCCTTCCTCTAGTGATCAAACATGCTCTTACAAAGTGATTTTAAGGTGTCACGGTCAAATTTTGTCATTTCAGTGAGTCTTCAAGTAAAATTGGGTCACTAGGTATTAGGTCTAGGGTTTTTTTTCACTCCTTTCAAAATTGTCCAAATGTCGGTCCATGTCACAATTCAGCTGAGTGTACCATCATTCAGATGGTTTTCATCATCATGTCAAGTTCCACTGGGTCATTTTACACCTTGTTCATGCTTCAGTTGTGCCTAGGTAAGGTTCATTTCCCTCTCCTAGGGTTTTGAAGGTAATTTCTCTTGGATGGTCAAATCATCAGCAAAACTTGTATCTTGATGTTCATACACCTTTCCTTATCCTTAATGTACCTTATTAAACACTTCCCATCACTGAGATCCCCCAAATTCCTCATTTTCGCACAAACCCTAGTTTCTTGCTATAACTTGGCAATTTTCTAAGCTAGGCCTGTGTTTTTCCCTTTTGGACCCCTTCCCCTCACTCAATCTCTGAAATTCCACTTTCCTCTGCTTCCTAACATCTCTCCCTACTTCCCAAAATTTTCTCAAGAATTTAGAAGCCCCTTATCCCCTTCATTTCACTTCATTTCGACAAATCTCTTGTTCCACACATCGGGATAGATTTTACTCCAATGATGTTTCTGAGCAATACAAGATGAATTTGGGAAAACTAAAAGAGGTTTTTTTCCAAAATAGGTCAAGGAAGAAAAACCTCCTTCAATTTTTACATAGGTGTCATGGTTTGAGAGAAATGTCAAAAATATAGTTGCCTCAGGAGAATTGATGCACCTCTGAAGTGACCTTGGGAAAATCAAGCTTAATTCTAGCTTGGTTGGCCAAATGACTTGCTTGATGAGTCCAATGATAACTAGACACAAAGAGATTTCCAATGAGCTATCATGAGCTCAATTTGGAGTTGAGGAAGACCTTCAAAAGTTGACTGCAACAGCACTCTGCCTTGAGGCAGCCTCATTTTGCTCATTTTGACCAGTCTTGGGAGATTTGATTTTTGACAGGGAAAATGAACTCCAAATTGAAAAATTATAGTTGGATTGGAAATTATACTCAATAATCTTTCCAACGAGCTATCCTGCGCCAAATTTGGACACCGGGAAGGCCTCCAAAAGTCTCCTTCCAAAAGGCGTGGCACATAGAGATGGCGCGGCGCATTGGGCAGCCCTCTGCAATGTAAAAAATGAACTGGCGCGACGCATTGAGATGGCGCAGCACATTGGGCTAAAAAGCCTGAAATCCATTCAAATCTTCCACCAAAGCTCTCAAATTGATAAATTCTTCATTTCCCAAGTAAGTTAACATCCCTCCATGATCAATGAATGAATTTCTCTTGGTGCTTATGGTGATTTAATGAGAAAAAATCAAAACCCTACCTCTTTACATTTCTTGCCAACAGCAGTTGTATAGGATTTGAAAATTGCATGTTTCACTGCCAATTCCACTTCTAGCTATCTCTTACTCTCTCACTCCTTTATTCCTTCATTTTTTTCCCTTTCGTTACATTTCATCCACTCATTCCTTAATTCCCATATACCTAATCAACTAACCCTAAATCCCTAATCCCACTATCCCAAACCCTAGTCAAATATCCCCAAAACCCTAATTGCCATCCCAAACCCTATATATCATCACCTAAACCCTTTCATTCCCTAAAATCCTACAGCTAGCATCAAACCCTTCCCTCATTAGTCCCACTCATTCATGGAGCTCCAAAACATGAAAGCAAAACGGCAAGCTGCCCAAAGGAGCAAAACCGAGATGACATCACTTGAGCAAGAGATTGAGGCTGATCGTGAAAACTTGGCTTGAAAGGGTCAATATTCATTTGGAGAAGCTTTTGGAGAAGGCCAACAATGAAAAGAACATGTTGAGGCACATGGAGAATCATTATTGGGCAAGAAATCATGTTTGCAAGGCACAAATCAAGATCCTGAAGGCTAAGTTGAAGAGGGCATTAAAGCATCGAAAAAGCAAGATAGACTTCAGATTTTGGCCGAAGCTTCCTTGGCCCAGCACAATACATGATGGAGGAAATTCAGCCCAAATTTCAAGAAATTTGGGACACATTTTGCAAATTTTGTTTTTTTTTGCCTACACACAGATTTTTCAGCTCTACGCGTCACGCCACGTGGCGCGCACATATAATTGGGAGCTCCTCTGGGGTAAAAATTTACATTTTTGGATTTTTCATGAAAATTTATGCATTCCTACCCATGGTCAAGATATTTTGACAGGTTTTGGGCTTCTATAAGGGTGAAAAACACCCTAAAAATGACCTTTCTACCCCTTTTTGGACACACAGGAAGAAGTGTTGGGAGAACTCATTTTTGGAGAGGAAAATGAAGACCAAATTCATAAATTCCACTTTTGTTGGAAAGTAGACAGGTAGACCTTTCCAAAAAGTCCACTTAGAGCCAATTTGGATCACGGGAAGACCTCCAAAATCAGCTCCAAACTGGCGCGACGCATAGAGAAATCAAATGCGGCGCATTGGGGATTTTTGCTCATTTTGGACTCAGTAACTCTGTTTTTCACCTAGTGTTTGACATTTTGTCTTTCTTACTTCCAAATGTCAAACTCATGATGTAATTTGATGGATCTTGATGTAATTTTGTTAAATTTTCACTCATGGAGGTTGATTCATCCATCAAAAGGTGAATTGCAACTGAATGAATCAGTTTCCTATCTTATAGAGGCAAGTTGTTCCACTGCCTATTT
This sequence comes from Pinus albicaulis, assembly GCA_034641835.2. Classification (NCBI taxonomy): domain Eukaryota; kingdom Viridiplantae; phylum Streptophyta; class Pinopsida; order Pinales; family Pinaceae; genus Pinus; species Pinus albicaulis. The sequence continues at coordinate 1,446,488,654 of CM076578.1, read as the reverse complement.
TCCAGTTCTCAGTTTATATCTTATTGAAACAACTCCTAAAATTGTGAGCTCGACCCCTAGATGCTGGGGATGAGTTTTTGGTTGCTTATATCTTGTAATTTTTCAGTCATTGGCATAGGTTGGACACTTGGGATTGCTTGGAGCATCATTGTACATTCATCTCTGCAGTTTGGAAAAGGAATAGACCAGGGTTTGCAGCACTCCTTGGGATTCATGTGGCTCTTTGTTTTGATGATGTGTTTCTCTCTGTTAATGTAAGTTTATTGGTGCTTTATGTGTATCATTTTCCCTCTTGTTTCTTCTTAAGTTAAACAAACAAGGATAAAGGTAGAATTCATTAGAATTTGCAGTGCTCTACCTAGGGTTTGTTTAATTTTCTATGTTTTCAGCTGTTTGGAAAGGATCCTTGAAGGTTTATTGCCCTCTTCAACTCCTCACCTATCTAAGTTCTCCATTTCATCCAAAATTAAAGTGTCAAATCAATTGCCTACCTTGCCCCATTCAGATCTCTGCAAAACTGGGCCTCATTTCCTAGACCCAAAATCTGCCTTTCCCTTGATCCAACAAACACCCTCAAAATCAAATCAAACTCTTTTACATATATACCTAGCCTAAAATAAGCCTTTATTCAAGTCATCTCAAGCCTCACTGATCATTTTTGCTGAGATTGACCAGGAGAGAGCCCTCTCCCGATCTGGTAGGGCTAGCTACCAGATTAAGCGTGGTTTGATGTTACCCTAGATTCTGCCTTTCTCAGCCTGAGGTAGATTTAGGCCATAAAATAGTGGCGACCATACTGGGGAAGATGAAAAGTTTGTTGTTTGCTTTATAAACTACAGACGGAGCCTGAAGTTAGCCAGGTATCCTTCGAAACGCTCTTGCTTTGCATTAGCGAAAGTAGATGAATGCTGCTTCAGTCAATCTCCGGTCTAGTTTATGAACTGAACATCTGGCTTCCTCAGTAAGATCTAATCAAGTTCAGATCTGATTGTTGATGGTGGAGAACGATCAGACATCGGAAGGCTGAAATCATTCACCTGGCGATTCTAAATAAGTTTCGAGATCAGATCCAAGGACTCCACTGGAGGATGAACCTGACCAGCTGAAACATGAAAGGACAATATGGAAAGATCAGGTATTCAAGTTAGAATTTCATCCAAGACATTTTGTTCTTTGTCATAAATTATTTCTTCTCTTTTCCCGAGAATATCAAGAAGGCTTTGCAAAGTATATTGTATTTGAGAAAAGATCCTCGGCCTGCATTTGATTCCTTCCCTTTGAAGATTGTGAATACCAAAGATTTGCATGCTTTTGAGCTTGATCAAGACCTTTCTTTCGAATCTTGTGATGACCATCTTCAAACTGATGAACCTCAAGAGACCAAGACTAATTCTGCAGCATTTGTACATACCCCTATACCTTGTAAAATTCCAGATCGATACAAGCCTCTGATTTTACCTCCTATATCCCATGCTTTCCCTAAAAATCATGACCTATATCTACCAAGATTTGATGGTGAACGCGACAACATCACTGCTGAGAGACATGTTCTGAATTTTGAATCTTTTCTTGACCTTTTTGAAGTTGATGAAAAGGATGTCAGTATTAGGCTTTTTCTCTTTCTTTGCAAGGTAAAGTCAAGAGTTGGTTCAAAACCCTACCTGATGCGAGCATCTCAAATTTTCAGTAGTTCGTCAAAGTTTTCCTCGACAGGTGGGTGGTCAGACAGAACCCTTTCTTGATTATAGAAGAGTATAACCAACTGAAAAGACTGCCAGGGGAGACAGTACAATAGTTTTCTACCAGATTTAACCAAGTTAATTTTCTGATGCCGATTAATATAAGGCCTCCTCCTGGATCTGCTCTCTTGCACTACCCGGGTGCCTTTGATCCGGAAATGGAGTTTCAGCTGAGAGAAGGGAATCTTGCAACACTTGAAGAGATGCAGAACAGTGCAGTAGATGTAGAGGCTCATTTGCTAATCCGAAGGGCAAAGTTGAAAGAAGAAGAGATGAAAAACATAGATCCAGAGGAATCGACATCTCTAGAGGTAAAGCTTGACATGTTGGTAAGTGCAGTGGAAGAGATGATGCAAAAGATCACCACAAGGAATGAGTATAATGTTCAAGCCCATGGCTCACTGATTGAAGAAGAACAAGTTGTTGATTCAAAACATTTTGTTTCTTATTCCAGTTGTCATAGTGATTGTTTTATAGATCATATTGGAGAAGAGAGAGCTGTTGATATGACATGTATGCTTGATGATGTGTTTTATACTGATGATTTGCCTCAGTTTGATCAGTATGATGATGATTATGTTCTCCAAACAGAAGTTAATCTTGCAGACAAATCAATAGCTAGTTTTTGGGAGGAAGAAGTTCACTTTCAGCAGCTCGAGTACAGTGATCAACCGATGCATATCAGCTATGACAGTGATGAGGAAAGTGCAACAAATTTTGAAGTAAGTGAAGGATCTTTGCCTTTTTGTTTTGATTCGTTTCAGTTCATCAGAGATAACTTCCATGCAATCAGAAATCAACTGTCGACAAGTCTTGATCTGGACCATCTTGAGGGCAATGAAAACCTTGTTCAAGACTTCTCATATCCCGATTTACAGCCCCCGAATGCCATTGATTTTCAAGTTGTAGATGAGGATTTGGAAGCTGGCACATATGATCAAATGATACAAGATGATTCCGTACCACTTTGTTTTGAATCATTTCAGTTTTTGAAGGGAAATTGGCATAGTAAATCTTCAAATGAGCAGCCTGTAGGAAATCATGTAATCTCATCGGAACCAATAGAAAATGGGTTGCAGCAGTATTTTCATGTTTTTCATGATCCAATAGCTGATGTGTTGGATAATGTCTGCAATAAAAGTCCTTCTCCATTGACTATATATGAGCTTGAAACGTGTGCTGATATAAACTTGATCCGGAAGCCGGTCTCTTTGTCATTTTTAGCAAGAGTCTCGTCACAAAGCTCATCACAAAGCTCAAAACAAAGTTTGCATTCATGGTATGAGGAGAAGAGAAGTAATCCATTGGATGAGCTAAGTCCCAGTGTGCATGAACTTCAAGATCCTTATGCGGTGTTTTTGGAGGCGGATAGAGAATCCATAGTATTCAATGGATCTGTTCACAAGTTTTCATGGGAGTTGCCTTTCAGTAGTTCTCTCTTGTCTTTCATAAGCGTGCACTTGCGGAGAATTCAAAAAGCAGCCGGAACACTTACTTGGTTGCATTGGTTGTTTCATTTCACTTGATTAGGTGATGAATGGAACAACTAGAGTAGGTTGTATTGAATAAGCTTCATTTTGAGCATATTTTCCAGTTTGTCGGTTGTGTTTAAGTATCGAGTCATTTTTTAGTTGAGTGAGAGTCAATTTGTGTCGTCAAGTCATCAGTTTTCAGTCATGCATTTCAGCTTGAGTTTTTGACTCCATTGTCCAATGGATGAAAGCACTGTTTGCTTTCCAAAGATCTATAGTTCTTGGCACCTCCAAGGAGCTACCATCCCCATTGGAGCCAATGTTAGTGTCAGTCTTTGCAGCCTTCCTCCAGTGATCAAACATGCTCTTACAAAGTGATTTTAAGGTGTCACGGTCAAATTTTGTCATTTCAGTGAGTCTTCAAGTAAAATTTGGTCACTAGGTATTAGGTCTAGGGTTTGTTTTCACTCCTTTCAAAATTGTCCAAATGTCGGTCCATGTCACCATTCAGCTGAGTGTACCATCATTCAGAGGGTTTTCATCATCATGTCAAGTTCCACTAGGTCATTTTACACCTTGTTCATGCTTCAGTTGTGCCTAGGTAAGGTTCATTTCCCTCTCTTAGGGTTTTGAAGGTAATTTCTCTTGGATGGTCAAATCATCAGCAAAAATTGTATCCTGATGTTCATACACCTTTCCTTATCCTTAATGTACCTTATTAAACACTTCCCATCACTGAGATCCCCCAAATTCCTCATTTTCGCACAAACCCTAGTTTCTTGCTATAATTTGGCAATTTTCTAGGCTAGGCCTGTGTTTTGCCCTTTTGGACCCCTTCCCCTCACTCAATCTCTGAAATTCCACTTTCCCCTACTTCCTAACATCCCTCCCTACTTCCCAAAATTTTCTCAAGAATTTAGAAGACCCTTATCCCCTTCATTTCACTTCATTTCGACAAATATCTTGTTCCACACATCGGGATAGATGTTTCTGAGCAAGAAAATATGAATTTGGGAAAACTGAAAGAGTTTTTTGTCCGAAATATGCCAAGGAATAAAAAAATCCTTCAATGTTTACACAGGTGTCATGGTTTTAGAGAAATGTCAAAAATACAGTTGCCTCAGGAGAATTGATGCACCTCTGAAGTGACCTTGGGAAAATCAAGCTTACTTCTAGCTTGGTTGGCCAAATGACTTGCTTGATGAGTCCAATGATAACTAGACACAAATAGATTTCCAATGAGCTATCATGAGCTCAATTTGGAGTTGAGGAAGACCTTCAAAAGTTGACAACAACAGAACTCTGCCTTGAGGCAGCCTCATTTTTCTCATTTTGACCAGTCTTGGGAGATTTGATTTTTGACAGGGAAAATGAACTCCAAATTGAAAAATTCCAGTTGGATTGGAAAGTAGACTCAATAATATTTCCAACGAGCTATCCCATGCCCAATTTGGACACCGGGAAGGCCTCCAAAAGTCTCCTAAAAATAGGCACGGCGCATAGAGATGGCGCGGAGCATTGGGCAGCCCTCTGCAGTGTAAAAAATGAACTGGCGTGACGCATTGAGATGGCGCGGCGCATTGGGCTAAAAAGCCTGAAATCCATTCAAATATTCCACCAAAGCTCTCAAATTGCTAAATTCTTCATTTCCTAAGTAAGTTAACATCCCTCCATGACCAATGAATGAATTTCTCTTGGTGCTTATGGTGATTTAATGAGAAAAAATCAAAACCCTACCTCTTTACATTTCTTGCCAATAACAGTTGTATAGGATTTGAAAATTGCATGTTTCACTACCAATTCCACTTCTAGCTATATCTTACTCTCTCACTCCTTTATTCCTTCATTTTTTCCCCTTTCGTTACATTTCATCCACTCATTCCTTAATTCCCATATACCTAATCAACTAACTCTAAATCCTTAATCCCACTATCCCAAACCCTAGTCAAATATCCCCAAAACCCTAATTGCCATCCCAAACCCTAGATATCATCCCCTAAACCATTTCATTCCCTAAAATCCTACAGCTAGCATCAAACCCTCCCCTCATCAGTCCCACTCATTCATGGAGCTCCAAAACATGAAAGCAAAACGGCAAGCTGCCCAAAGGAGCAAAACCGAGATGACATCACTTGAGCAAGAGATTGAGGCTGATCGTGAAAACTTGGCTTGAAAGAGTCAATATTCATTTGGAGAAGCTGTTGGAGGAGGCCAACAAGGAAAAGAACATGTTGAGGCACATGAAGAATCATTATTGGGCAAGAAATCATGTTTGCAAGGCACGAATCAAGATCCTGAAGGCTAAGTTGAAGAAGGCATTAAAGCGTCAGAAAAGGCAAGATAGACTTCATATTTTGGCCGAAGCTTCCTTGGCTCAGCATAGTACATGATGGAGGACATTCAGCCAAAATTTCAAGAAATTTGGGACACATTTTGCAAATTTTGTTTTTTTTGGCCTAAACACAGATTTTTCAGCTCTACGCGTCGCGCCACGTGGCGCGCGCTTATAATTGGGAGCTCCTCTGGGGTAAAAATTTACATTTTTGGATTTTTCATGAAAATTTATGCATGCCTACCCATGGCCAAGAGATTTTGATAGGTTTTGGGCTTCCAGAAGGGTCAAAAACACCCTAAAAATGACCTTTCTGCCCCTTTTTGGACACACAGGAAGCAATGTTGGGAGAACTCATTTTTGGAGGGGCAAATGAAGACCAAATTCAGAAATTCCGCTTTTGTTGGAAAGTAGACAGGCAGAAATTTCAAACAAGCCCACTTGGTGCCAATTTGGATCACGAGAAGGCCTCCAAAATCAGCTCCAAACTGGTGCGACGCATAGAGAAATCAGGCGTGATGCATTGGGGATTTTTGCTCATTTTGGACTCAGTAATTCTGTTTTTCGCCTAGTTTTTGACATTTTGACTTTCTTACTTCCAAATTTCAAACTCATGATGTAATTTGATGGATCTTTATTTAATTGTGTTAAATTTTCACTCATGGAGGTTGATTCATCCATCAAAAGGTGAATTGCAACTGAATGAATCAGTTTCCTATCTTATAGAGGCAAGCTGTTCCACTGCCTATTTTCCAGTTCTCAGTTTAGATCTTTTTGAAAAAGCTCCTAAATTTGTGAGCTAGACCCCTAGAGGATGGGGATGAGTTTTTGGTTTCTTATATCTTGTAATTTTTCAGTCATTGGCATAGGTTGGACACTTGGGATTGCTTGGAGCATCATTGTACATTCATCTCTGCAGTTTGGAAAAGGAATAGACCAGGGTTTGCAGCACTCCTTGGGATTCATGTGGCTCTTTGTTTTGATGATGTGTTTCTCTGTTAATGTAAGTTTATTATGCTTATGTGTATCATTTTCCTCTTGTTTTCTCTCTAAGTTAAATGAAACAAGGATAAAGGTAGAATCACAGAATTTGCAAAGGTTTCACCAGGCTTTGTTTTAATTTTCTATGTTTTCGGTCGTTGAGAGGATCCTTGAAGGTTTCTTGCCCTCTTCAACTCCTCAATTGCCTAATCTCTCCATTTCATCCAAAATTAAAGTACCAAATCGCTTGCCTACCTTGCCCGGCCCATTCAAGACCGCAAATCAACTGCCCATTTCCCAGACCCAAAATCTGCCTTCCCTTTGATCCAAAAAACACCCTCGAAATCAAATCAAACTCTTTTACATAAATACCTAGCCTAAAATCAGCCTTTATTCAAGTCATCTCAAGCCTCACTGATTATTTTTGCTGAGACTGACCAGGAGAGAGCCCTCTCCCGATCTCGTAGGGCTAGCTACCAGATTAAGCGTGGTTTGATGTTACCCTAGATTCTGCCTTTCTCAGCCTGAGGTAGATTTAGGCCATAACAGTCTCAATTTTCTACGAGATTTAAGTGCCTCATACAAGCGAGCCTGATTATATCTTCTATAAACAAGCAAGCCTGATTCATACTGTTGCTACTCTGTTCAGGTTCTTTTTGTACCTTCTATATAATAGAATTTAATGATTTTGGATCCGTCACGTGGGATCCTAATAGATCTCATTAACCTGCTACTTTCCTACCGTCATATATCCTGACCGACATGCGATATAGGTGTTTGTGGTAAAATTATACAAGAGAGCCTGTTACATATCCTCTTCAGGAGCTGTCATGCGACCTTGTCACATATCCTTTACAGTTTTATCTGATTTCTCAAGCGAGCCAGATATGGATGTTTCATAACAAGCGAGCCTGTCTCTACACCTCTACAAGAGCTATCAAGTGAGCCTGTCATATATCCTTTTCAGTTTTTTCTATCTTATCAAGCGAGCCAGTTTTGGATGATATATAACAAGCGAGCCTGTTAAAAAGAATACAAGCGAGCCGGTTTACAAATTTATTTTACATTCATGTTCGCTATTTTTATCAAAGCTTTCATTATAAGGAACACGTGTTGTTATCCCATGATGCAGTTGTTCTTTTTTACAATATTCCTGGACGCTTTCACATCAACAGGGCCTCACAAGTTTTTTCAAGCGAGCCAGTTTACACTTCCCCACTCTGCTTACACCTTTGTTCCTTCATTTCCTTGATGAGTACAATATCTTAATAGTTCAATATTCTCTTCTAATAGGGTTGTTTTGGATGTTTTATTTTATCTGGACATGAAATTTGGTTTGGGTGGTATCTGCCCCCAGTTATGTATGATCCCAACATATTTTTTGTTTTTGACTCCTTTCTTTCTTAGAAGTTTTCACAATTGAAAATGTTGTTCTGGATCATGTTTTTCTTATCTACACAAGATGAGAATGTAATGTTTTGATATATGCACTGTTAATAAAAACAACGTTTTTTTCTTTCTGAAAAAAAAGGAATGGTTATTATCTCCCCATTCATATTCAATTCCCTAAAAATAATATAACGATGAGAAACATTGTTGTAATTGCTTAATGCCTATGAGTATTGTTATTGTATGGCTAACAAAGATTGAAGATTTCCATGAATATATATATATATATATATATATATATATATATATATATATATATATATATATGTTTATTTTCATTGTTTTTATTATTATTTTAATTTGTATTTGAAATTTTTCAAAATTAAATTATATTTATAAACTAATTCTAAATATTTATTATTATTATTATTATTATTTTAAAGTTCATCTTTGACTTATGGTTTACATGTCTCTCTCCTCATGAGGCTGGATATATATATATATATATATTTTAAATTCTATCTTTGATTTAGGGTGTACATGTCTCTCCTCGTGTGTCTTATCTAATTTCTCATCTTTCAATTCTAATGATTAGCCATAATGGTTAGTTCGAAATATCAATTCTAAAAACTATGATGGATTCAAAAATATTCAAACAAAATATCATCTATATTTAAAAAAAAAATTATCTAAATAAATAAAATATTTTTGTTTTAAAATTATATTTTTTCCTAGCTAAATATAAATATAATCATTACTTCCCATACATATATATTCAAATTTAAAAATATATAATGTTAAATAAAAAAATTTAATACTTTTTTTTCTTAATTTTTCCTCTCTTCAAAGGGTTAAAATAGCTACGTAATTTTAACTATGTAAATATCTTATTTAAAAAAATTTATTGATATATATCTTCATTGTTTATAATATTATAGCTACGTAATTTTAATTATGGAAATATCTTATTTAAAAAAAATTATAGATGTATATTTTCATGGTTTACATTATTGTTTGTAATTTTAATTATGTAAATATCTTATTTAAAAAAAATTATAAATGTATATTTTCATTGTTTATATTATTATTTCTAATATTTGTATGAAAAATTTAAATTTCATTTTTAAAATAATTTTAAACATTTATTAAAAAAATAATATAATTTTTTATTTAAAAAATATTTACTTAAATATAGTAAAATAATATTTATTATAAAATATTTTTTTTTTCCACACATAACTTAATATTTTAAACTCAATATCCCGGATGTGGGTGCCCATTATAGCTAATCAAGAGGCGGGTTTTTGGGCTGGCAAGTGGCACAACCACATGGCCACCCACAAGCCCCAACGACGAGCATTAAATTTCTCCAGCCGTTCTCACACTTGCCATTTATTCCTGTTCAGAAGCCGAGGTCGTTGCTATCCCTTCAAAATGAATGCTCAGCTTCATCTTCTTCCTCCGTCTGGTTGCTCTTCTCGCCCGTCTGGTAGCTTGCCTCCCTTGCCTCAACCTCTGGGATGCAACTGTCCCCCTGGAGTCGCGGAGCCCAACTCACGTACGCCCACAGGGAGATGTTGCAATCTTCTCTGTTGTATTGAGATTCTCCCTGGCCTCCATTTCTTGCAGAACCTCCTCTGTCGACTGAATTTCTCCTCGGTGGATAGCTTCACCCCGGCCTCTGTGCCTTTGGCCCCTTGGTGCCACCACCCTGTGGCTTTTTCAGCTCAAATCACCCACCACCCTCCCTGCTCCACCATGCCTCGTCTTCGGCACCGCATGCGCTGCAAACGTGGCAGTAGCAGAGGGCGAGCCGCTCGCTCCTCTCCCTCATCCCATTCTGATACTTCTCCCTCCTCCTTGGAGCATTCCCATGGCTGATACCCAGCCACTCGCAGTAGGCGCGGATGAACTACCAGCCAGTCTCGTCCTTATGCTCAGCATACCTCTGCCATGACTACTTCTCCGCCTTTGCCCCGTCTAGAAGCTACAACCTCTTCACCCTCCACCCATTCGGTCCAATTTCACTTCCTCTGCAACTTGGACCGCCCACGAGTCACAGCTACCATTACTGTGTCATTCAAAGAAATATATAGAGATAGATGAAGAGTGGTATCAGGAGGAAAAAAAGATTCAGTAAGAGCTTTCAACAGGCATTGCCGAAGAGAAGATAAGAGAAGGGGATTGGATCTTGGTCCCTATAGGGTGTGGGTTGAGTGGTTAGTCTCTAAATCCCTGTAATAGCTTGGGGTCCCTAAAGGTTGTGCGTTGAGATAGAATCCCTGGAGCCCTGTAACAACTTTGGTCCCTGGAGGATGTGGGTTGAGACAGAGGTGTCTGGATCCCTATAATGACTTGGGTCCCTAGAGGTTGTGGGTTGGGATGGAATCTATGGAGCCCTATAACAAATTAGGTCCCTTGGAGGTTGTGGGCTGAGATCGCAGACTCTAGAGCCCTGTAACAACTTGGGAAGAGACCATCCTAAAGCAAAAGTAGAGGAAGACTGGAATGAAGACCAATGATTACTACCATGATGGTACAATGGATTTTGGACTCCCTAGAAGGGGGTGAATCATTGTGTGCGAACTTGGGGGTGAGGCTGGGCACCTATGGAATTCCAGTGCCAACCAAGAAAGTGGTGGTCAGTTGGTGGGATTGAGGAAGGAATTCCCTGAAGCAAGCAACCCCCTCAAACTCTGGAATCTGGCTCGAGGGTGACGACTGCAAGTAAGAGTGGTTGTAGTTGTCTATGGTTTGGTGGAGAGTCCTTGTCCCAGACTCAGTTTCCCTGCATGTTCCGAGATAATTAAATGTTTATTTTGTTTAATTTCTGATGAATCATGTTACTGTGAAGTGGATAATGTTTTTGAACTTGGGGAATGTATTGTGTTAATTAAACTTGTATATGTGGTACATTCCCAGTGGGGATAAGTTAATGTGATATATATTTGTGTGTGTGTGTTGAATATATGAATGCATGTGTGAGATAGATGAAAGTGAAATAAGCGTAACTATTGCTAATGGTAGGCACAAAATATCTGGCACATAAAAGGCATAATAAACCACATGGTAATAAAGACTAGACCATAATGCAACACCGAGTCTAGATTCATATATATACATATATATATGATCGACTGTATGGGAGGCAACATACAAATAACTTACTAAGAAAGAGACAAACCTCGTTACAAATCATGACCGAGCCATGAGATCTTGAATTAACACTTGAAGAACAATGGGTGTTGAGACCCTTTTTATTCACATAAGATTACATGGAAGACGTTTTGTATAGCAGGGTTTGTACTCGCTTGTGAGTCATTTGTTGTCAAGTTGCAATTTGCTGTGTTGCACGACAAACATTGCATTAAATTCAAAGGGAATTTTTCTTTGGTATCAGGTGAGCCACCAAATTTACCTTAATGTCCTTCAACCTTGCATTTTCAGTAGACTGGATAAATGTTGTTGGTGGCTTAAGGTGGATGTCGAGGCACCAGATGGTTGTGTATTGAAATGGAGCTATTTGCAGGCCCAACATAGGGTCTAGTACCATTTGTGTGTGCTAGGAGAGATAACCACCTCTCAGGAGTCTGCACCAAGACTGTGGTAGGTAATCCATGCAAGAGCGTTTATGCCTCCGAGGGTGGAATTCCCTCCCAATGGGAAGGGAAGAATCGTGAGCCAGGAACTCATTGGAGAATCGATCACTCAAGCTCAAGAGGGATAACGTTGTAGGTCACCCTAGGAAACCAAGGGCGCTGCCATGAAACCATAAAGCATGTATGGGAGTCTACTAGACTCTTGTCGAGGAGCCTTAGTCGGCAAGGCTACTTCGAAGAAGTCTGTGCAGAGACTGAGCTTGTAACTAGGAAGGTTGTAGGGTTATCTATTTGAGAAATTACATGATGCAGCGTTGAGATCCTTTGGCCGAGTCATGGCGGGAATGAGGAGGAAAACCTTGTTGTGAAATTAGAGGGATGAGGTCATGAAATTATAGGAAAATTGGGCTAACCTTATTCTTTGGAGGTCAAAAACCCTAGTAAAAGGAGGCCTCTGACTGGTGGAACCAGATTCCCCTCACATGATTGGTAAGAATGATGGGGTAGAAATGTCGTAGAGCCTAAAGCATGGAACTCTGGAGTCCCGAGGAATGGTGTGAATAACTTCTTATAGGGTTTCGGGTTCGAGGGTTCTCGTTGACTAAGTGGGAACCAAGTTCCAATCCAGCCGCCGAAGGATCCTTCTTTCTCAATAACCCATATGCGTGGAGATGATGTAACAACCCTGGTGAAAATTCCATGTAATAAAATTTAATAAAGGAAAAATAATAACCATGGTTGATGGGACACTTATTCCAAGCTGAATGTTGGGAAAAACATCCTAGTGAGGGTGTTCATTGGTTTATTATGGCTAATGAAATTGGAAAAGGAAATGGAAAAGGCTTTGGAAAGGAAAAATTGAATTTTTGGCACATTTATTTATGAAAATAATGGAAAATAGGAGAAAAGGAAGGTGAAAGGTCACAAGTTGCATGTGAGGAGGAAAATGAAGGAACATAATGGAAAATGAAGAAAATAGAGGCCTAATTGATAAAAAATCTTATGAGGATTATTTGGTACCTTTAGTTCAGTTTTTGAGCTCTCTCATTATTCTCTTTCTCTCTCACACCCTTGACACTTAGAGTTTTCTTGGAGCACTTTGCCATTGCATCAAGAAAGGAAAAGAAGGCAAGAGGAAGGAGGGAGCAAGCAAGGAAGATTATGATCAGGCAGTTACAACAAGATTATTTTTAGGTATCGATTTGCATGTGTGATTTCCTTGCTATATTTTGCATGCATTCTATTGCATGTGGTTCTTTGTTGTCATGGCATGGGGTTTTCCAGGTGTGACATTGTTTTTAGCCTAGCCTTTCCATTTTCAGATATCCATGGTGTGATGGGGTTCTCATGTTTTGGTTGAGATGGATTGCTAAATGGATTTGAAGCTGAGTGAGGTGGATCTCTGAAAGAAAGAACACATGGCCTAGTGATCCCTTAACTGGACTGTGGATTGCGATAAAGCCACTAGCCTAGTGACCCATAAACCAAAATGTGGGTTGTGGTAAAGCCTGGTATTGTGTTCCACAATGGGCCTAGGAATCCTCGACCGATTAATGGCAGGATCTACGGTAAATCATAGAGGTGGTTTCCCTTGATTAGGCATAGGAATCCTTGCTATTGAATGGAGGGATATATGGTAAAGCCTAGAGGGTGGAGTATCAGTTTAGGGCCTAGTTATTCGGTGTGGATTGCGTTAAATATTGAGAGACTAGGAGACAAGAAAATTCCTCATGGTGTAGCTGGAGAAATATGGTGGCATTCATGCTTGTTTTATGGCCCAGTGATACGATATGGATTGCGGTAAAGCCTAGTTTCTATTGATGGGGGTGAGGTGGTTTAGCCCCGGGATGCCCTAGTTGGTTCTTTTGGTTTGAGTCCCACATTCATGCTTGTAATATGGCACGGGGGTGATTGGATGAAGAGATATTTGGTAAGCCAATCTATGGTCGGGTGGAACGTGGTAGTCCCATCCCGAGTTGGCTTTTGCATTCATTAATAAGAGGTTATTTCCTTGACATCTTATGTGTAAATGTACTAGTTTATATGTGGATTCTATGGCTGATGTATCCTTGATATTTCTGTTGTTATTATGATGGTTATAAACATGTATTATGACAGTGATGATGTATGGCTCTCCTCATGTTTTGATTTGTAAATGAATGAAAAATGTAGGTATGACCTAATAGATGATAATGCAGTTAATGATATAAGGGAACAATACTTCTTAGTGATTCTCAGATAATTATGAGACCCTATGCTCATATCTGTTCATTAACCCTGTAGATTACATATTTGTGACATGTTTGACAAAATTCCTTTCATGGCTAGTAGGGGTCCAATCTAGACGTTGTCATTTTTTTTTGCAATTGTATCATTATTTTGTTATGTAAAATCATTTATGAACTTTTAATTGAGTTCTAGGCAGTGAACTGGGTTTTGGGCTTGAAAAAGCGGCACAAATGTTAGGGACATAGGCATAGGAACAAAGTGGTATCAGAGTAGGTTTCACTCTCTTTATGTTATATAGGATACAACAGAGTGGTATCAAAGCAGGTTGCACTCTCTTTGGGTTATGTCTAATACCACAGAGTGGTATCAGAGCAGGTTGCGCTCTCTTTGGGTCATATATGATACCACAAAGTGGTATTAGAGCATGGTTAACCCCTTGGAATGGATGGAAGGTGTGTGTTGGTCATGCATTCATTTTGGTTGCATGTGTGTTAATCATCCTTGTGGTCTATATGCTTGTTGCATATGCATGGTATCAACCATGGTTCTAGTGATTTCGCCATGTGAAATAGGATGTTGTTTTTGTGAAGTGTGTCATTATGAGTGTATGATTGGTTATGCATTTCTATGTGTGTTAGTGCTTACATGTTGTCAAATGTGCATTGGTATGGTTATTTTTGTCATGGTATGTGTAGTTGATATGGTCATGCATTGATGATTGGACTCTAGCTAGAATGATGTTTATGTGTTGGTACACTTATTTGTTATATGTCTATCTATTGTAATTATTATGTTTGTATACGTATTACACTAATTGGATGATCTTGCATATGATATATCATCCCCAAATTATACTAAGGTACTTTGGTTTATTGTGATTTGGTTGTTGGGAAAAATACTGGGGGGGGGGTGAATCAGTATTTTAAAAACTCACACAAAAAATTATTTTTCTTTTTTGAATTCTATACACAACTTTATTGAAGTCGGCTAGCATATGTATGCAACTGTTATTAAGGAAACTAGTGTATGCCCAATAAAATTATAATTCAGATAAATCTTCAACTACTTGACTTAGACTAGCGCATCATGGATTCATCATACATTTATTAAGTAGTAAATAAGTGCAGTAAGAATAGAGTAAACCATCACACATGAACACTAGGATTTAAGGTGGAAACCCAATGTGGAAGAAAACCACCATTGTTGTCGTCTCTATCTTCAACACTTATTATATAGAAAACTACTTACAATCTTGTACTGACGCAGACTCATAAAAACACAGAGGTAACCACCTACAAAAGGCTGAAACCTTCACTCATTCTCCAACACCCACTAGAAGGGAGCTCCAACCCCCTGATCTCGTTTACTAATATCCATTGGAAGGGAGTTATGACCCCATGATCTCGTATACTAGCAACCACTGGAAGGGAGCTATGACCCCCTCACTGAAGTCTCCAACCCTCAGGACCATCGCAGACCACATTTCATAAATTTTCACACTGGATCCACTGGCCTCAATGAATCACAACTTATAGGCCTCTTTTCATCAAATTTTCAGACTAGACCCACTACGCTCATTTAATCTCGATACCATACATCAAATTGAAACATATAACTGTACCAAATCATTAACTGAATCACCAATCAACCAAACAATCATTGATATTTAATAAAAATCAACTAGAAGCATAATAAATACTCAAACAACCCATATCTATATGAAAACATCATTTACATACAACATAAACATAAAAAAATTAATCAAATATTTTCTTTAGCAATTTTCAACAAAACCCTAGCTTGCATACGCACCTTCCAAAAGACTTATCCGCGTATGTACACGCTTATCCCAAAACCAACTCACGTACAAATCTCAACATATTACTGATTATATACGTGGCTATGTAGAACAAAACCCATGCATATACACACCTTCCTTGTGTCGAACCCGCGTATATATCTGTAAATAATTTAAGACCATGCAATACTTCAGAACTTTAAACTTACTTATATCATACCCTTCACTACAACAAACATGCACCAGACCATAGATCTAAACAACTCATAAACAGATCATGGAAATACACAGTCCTTTCAGTTCTAAAGATGCTAATCCATCATTGTATTCACAGGTGCATCCTTATTTCAGATCTATCAATCAACTATAGCCCATACCATACAAATATACTTTAGATTGAAGTATTCATTCATTAGCCTCACTCATGCACGCTTAACACTTTGATCTCCACCTGCTTATATATTTTGAGCCTTAGCCAATACCATGACCCAAAACCACACTAGTGCCAATGGTATTCTTGGACGAGATCAAATATTCATTACTGCACTAAATATTTTGGGTTAATGCCATGGTGAAGACCCTTGGTATTGATAAAATAGTGCGCAAGAATGTACGTGGTTTTGCTTCTTCATATCCACGTGTGTACGCGACTTTTCTTCACCGAACCTACATATACACTACTTCGCTTCATCAAACCTGCATACATACACGACTTTGCTTCATTGAAACTACGTATACACAACTTACATTCATCAAATCTGTGTATATACATAACTTTGCTTCACTGAACCTGCGTATATTTCCTGAAACTTTACCTTCATAATTCTTTTGTCTCTGACTGGTATTTATTTCTCTGTCACATCGAAATTGGCCTGTGAATACACCATGTTTACATCATCATCAAGTAGGTTTCTATCAAAAGACAACTCATCGAGTAGGTTGCCATCAAGGACAACACTTTACATCATAATGCCAACAATCTCCCCCTTTGGACTTGATGGAAACCACGTTGGTGTTTTATCACCACAATCTGTAGATACCTGTAAGACAAATCAATCTAATTATTATTCAAACACCAAGTTACTCTCCCCCTTTGATATCAAGGGAAAAGGGCAGACTAATGCCGAAACAAGGTTTCTATTTCCTTGTAGATACAAGAGAACTGTAGATCTGATCTGTACTATACTAACCATGCTCCCCCTGAGCATATGCTGAATCTTCTGAAAACTTTTCAATGAAGTACAAGACTCTATGACTCAAATGAATATCACCTTTCCTATCACCAAGGAATCATACTTACATTAATTACCCAACCAAGTGGAGCTACATATTTGAATCAACCACCCAACCAAATGGGATTACATATTTGACACAACCACCCAACCAAGTTGGATTGAATATTTGACATGACCTCAAAAGTATAGACATGACTGAACATTACATCATAGGTCTGCACATGACCTTTACATCAATTATAGATATTCCTTTTATAACTAAGACCAGAAGACCTCAATAGTGAGAGATCAAGACCATGATAGTCATCCACAACTAACATATACTGAATAGGATCTGCACCATAATTATCTGTTAGCAACAACATGAGTAATTTCCAATGTAATCAACCAGTGACCAAGTACAATATCAAAATAATAATATATTTCCGTAGATATCAGCTATCAACTCAATCTCTTGAATTAATCAAAGACAACTTTCCTTTTTACCTTTGTAGGAATAGTCCCAAACCATGTTTATCAAAGAAACATATGTGGGAACCAATTATATCATCATGAAATAAGATAGAGCACTGAAAATCATATCATATAGCATGAGTAAACACCATAGACATGCATCAACAACATATGTGAGAACCAATTAGTAAGATAAGGCAATGTAGCCATGTCTCCAAGTATCATCCAACAGTTGTAACATAAGCATATCAATAACCATGTCTTCATTTTCCTTGCATAAACATCATATTCTTGCCCCAAAATGCAAGAAGAATTATCATACTAGAATCATTTCATCAATAATCAATATGTATCAACCAATCATCCCTGTGATCTCTTATCACCAAGGTCTCCATGTTTTAGATTTATTCCATTTTCATAATCACGATGCAACATGTGAAGGAATCAAGCACAATAGGCATCATTCATGATAGTAGTAATCAACAACAAGATATGCATGTTCTTTCCTCATGGCTGAATCATTAGTCATCAACTCCACGTGTGCAGATAAAGATAATATTATACCAATATGATTAGGGATCATCCATAATCTCATAATAAGCAATCCATGTATCATGATAACAATATAACATCAATTGAACACGAGCATCACAAGTATTATAGTATAAGAAAACATAATGCAAACAATGCATACTTAGTAGTAAGGCTAATGCTCCCCCTGAACTTGAGTGACTAGTTCATTGTCAAGCTAACCACATCAACTCATTTATCAAAGAAAATTCATAAATCAAATAATGATCAATGTAAAAATCATAACTCAATACCACATCAACAGACTGTACCCATCAACATCAGACCAAGAAAATTAAATCATAACTGTCAGCAACATGTCAGAATATTTTCTTGAGTTCGCCCCACTGTTTTTCTATCAGAGAAAAACATACGCAACTGTATGCAAAGGAACGTGCATATATACGTGACTTTAGTTCATGTAACCCATGTACAAAAAGTGAAATACTGAAAATTTCACAACTTCAACTCCCCCTCAGCTTGTACAGTCTGTACCTATCTTTGGTTGTCACATCAGATGCACTATTAGAAATATAAACAACCAACAAAACCATCCATCATATATTTCAGTTATTGTTAACAATATTATTTCAAGAACAATGGACTGCAATGGGCATTGTCTTCTTTCATTATGAGTCTAAATCCTCCTTATATATGCGAGAGATCAGAACTTTAAACACATATAATATATCAATGTTTATGTATCCCCTTGCTATGAACTTTCCATTTTCTTCGTCCATGACCTTGCATTTGGTTGATGTGAACACAATTACATTTCCTTTATCTGTCATTTGGCCTACACTCAATATGTTTTGTTTTAAGCCTTGAACTAATAACATATCAGCTAATCCTGAAGCCAACTAGTGTATGCACACGACTGTTATTAAGGAAACTAGCATATGCCCAGTAAACTTATAAATCAGATAAATCTTAAAATACTTGACTTAGACCAATGCATCATGGATTCATTAGACATTTAGTAAGTAGTAAATAAGTGCAGTAAGAACAAATTAAACTATCACACATAAGCAACACACATGAACACCAGGATTTAAGGTGGAAACCCAATGTGGGAGAAAACCACCGCTGATGTCATCTTTGTCTTAAATATTTATTATATAGAAAATTTCTTACAATCTTGTACTAGTGCATACTCATACCAGCACACAGACACCCACCTGTAGAAAGCTGCAACCTTCACTCATTCTTTAGCACCCACTGGAAGGGAGCTCCAACCCACTGATCTTGTTTCCCAGTATCCACTGGAAGGGAGCTATGACCAACTAATCTTGTTTGCCAACAACCATTGGAAGGGAGCTACAAGCCCCTCACTGAAGCTTCCAACCCTCAGCACCACCATGGACCACGTTTCATAAATTTTCACACTGGATCCACTGGCTTCAATACATCACAACTTGTAGGCCTCTTTTCATTATATTTTCAGACTGGACCCACTACACTCATTTAAGCCCAATACGATACATAAAACTAAAAAATATAATTATACCAAATCATTCACTGAATCATCAATCAACCAAGAAATCACTGATCTTTAATCACAATCAACTAGCAGCATAATAAATACTCAAACAACCCATATCTATATGAAGACATCATTGACAGACAACATAAATACAACAAAACTAACCAGATATTTTCTTTAGCATTTTTCAGCAAAACCCTGGCTTGCATAAACGCCTTACATTAGAATTATCTGCATATGTACGCGCTTATCCTAAAACCAAATCATGTACAAATCTCAACATATTACTAAATATATACGCGACTCTACAGAAAAAACCTCGTGTGTATACATGCCTTCCTTGTGTCGAACCCATGTACAAATCTGTAAATAATTTAAGACTGCACAATACTTCAAAACTTCAAACTTAGATCATACCCTTCATTGTAAAAAACATGCACTAGACCACAAATCTAAACAACTCATAAAAATATCATACAAATACATAGTCAATTCAGGTCTAAAGATTCTGATCCATCATTGTATTCACGGGTGCATCATTATTTCAGATTTATTAATCAACTATAGCCCATACCATACAAATATACTTCATATTTAAGTATTCAATCATTACCGTCACTCATGCATGCATAACACTTTGATCTGCACCTGCTTATATAGTTTGAGCCTTAGCCAATACCATGAGCCAAAACTACACTAGTGCCGATGGTATTCTTGGATGGGATCAAATAGCCATTATTGCACTCAATATTGCGGGCTAATACCATGGTCAAGACCCTTGGTATTGATAAAATAGTGCGCAAGCATGTACGCGAATTTTCTTCTTCATATCCGCATGTGTATGTGACTTTTCTTCACCGAACCTGTGTATACACTACTCCGCTTCATCAAACCTGCGTATGTACATGACTTGGATTCATTGAACCTGTGTATACGCGACTTCCATTCATTAAAACTGTGTATGTACACAACTTTGCTTCACTGAACCTGCATATATTCCCTAAAACTTTACCTTCATAATTATTCTTTCTCTGGTATTTCCTTCTTTGCCACATCTGAATTGGCCTATGGACACATCATGTTTACATCTTCATCAACTAGGTTGCTATCAAAAGACAACTCATCGAGTAGTTTTCCATCAAGGAAAACACATTACATCATAATGGCAACATTGGTTTAGCTGACATAGTATGCCTTGCAGGAAAGAGATCAAAATGACTAGAAATATGGTAGACTAAAAAGATTCTCCCTATGAATCAGATGAACAACATGGTGTTGGGATTTCTTCTGATTTAGCAGACACATTGAGAATCTTGAAGGAAGAAATAAGGAGTTGTAAGGCAGACAATGAAAAAATAATTCAGGCAAAAGAGAAACAAGCAAAGGTTAATGAATTACTCATTCAGAGTTTGTCGGAATTGCAGCGACAGGGACCACTTCGGATCATCCATGGACAAGAGGACATAACTAATGGGGCATATGGTAGTAGGTCTCATGGTGGACACAGGTCAGATAGAGATGACATGATTAGAGATGGAAAAATATTGGATACTCTAGATAGGAGAGGTGATGGGCACATGTACTATTCTAGTTCTGGTTTTGACAGAAAATATGATCATCATCGTTATCATCCTTACAGGAACCGTGACGGGGGATACTTACCGGATGAGTTTAAGAAAGAAAATCCACCTAATTTTTATGGAGAATTGAAGAAAATAGAAGATTTAGAGGCTTGGATACTTGGGATTAACAAGTTCTTTGAGTTGCATGAGTACACATAAAACATGAAGGCCAAAATTTCTATCTTAAACCTGAAAGGTTGTCAGACCAGGAGGTAACTCCACAAAACTCAATGTGTATTAGATGGAGATTGTGTGTGTATGTATACATGGAGGTGAGGCTATTGGGATTCACTTCACAATGACTCTTGGCCTTCCTTATTTACTAAATTACAATAATATACAATCTCACCTAACCCCTTAGGATTAGGTGTCAACATTCCCCCCTTTAATCTGAAGGGATGTTGGTGAGTCCAAGCATCGTTTAGAACTTTTCAAACTTTTCTCTTCCAAGTGCTTTGGTGAAGATGTCTGCGGTCTGCTCATTTGTGGAACAATGATGTAAATGGATGGTTTTGGCCTGAACATGATGTCGAATTAGATGGTATTT
>CM076578.1:1446442205-1446462205 GCA_034641835.2 Pinus albicaulis | reverse complement strand
TGGGACTGGCTCTGATACCATGTCAGACCAGGAGGTAACTCCGCAAAACTCAATGTGTATTAGATGGAGGTTGTGTGTGTACTTATACATGGAGGTGAGGCTATTGGGATTCACTTCCCAATGACTCTTGGCCTTCCTTATTTACTAAATTACAATAACATACAATCTCACCCAACCCCTTAGGATTTGGTGTCAACAAAGGTAAAGAAGATATATGGTGGGAATATGTGAAGCGGGTCAGAGACATCAAGGTGGAGGACTTGAGTTTTCATGAGTTCAAGAGGATTTTAAGGAAGAAGTACTTGACAAAAAGGTACTACGAAGGTAAGGCCAAAGAATTATATGAGCTAAGGATGGGATCAATGACAGATGAGGAGTATATGACCAAGGTCCTGTAGCTATTGAGGTATGTACCATATCTTAAATATGAGAATACTAAATTTCAGTGATTTTTTAGTGGTTTTCCATTAGCATTTAGAGATAATATTGAGTATGATGAGCCTCAGTCACTTGAGGAAGTTATTGGGAAATTGAAACATTGATATGAACAGTCAAAGTGCAAGAATGAATTTCAGCAAGGATGGAAAGGGAAAGATAAAGGTAAGGGTAAATGGCAGCCGAAAAGAACAAGGCCTAAAAATGTAGAAGAGAAAGAAAATGTGGCACCAAAAAATAAGTTGAATGCAACTAGATAGGGACATGGATCACAACAACAACATAGAGGTGATGGTATTGGATATTTGGAGTGTTTGACATGCGGTAAGGAACACCTTAAGAGATATTTTCCACAGAATCAGGGTGGTAGGCCTCAAGTATATAATCCACAAGAGGCGTAGACTGTTGGGGATGTTGTTCAGAGCGTTCATTGTATCTATGAAACACTAGATAATAAGCAGGAATACCATTAGACATCTATCATTGAGATGGATAGTAAGCTTTGTGATCAAGTTGTTTCTATTTTGATTGACTCTGGATATCATTATAGTTATGTTAGTCTTGAATTGGTGGTTAAGTGTGGTTTGAATAAAGAAGTGCATGTAAAATATTGGTTAGTGCAGTTGGTTACAAGTACAAATAAAATATTTCATCATAAGGTAAGAGCTTGTGCATTCAAGTTGAATGACATGTATACAACATCACACTTGAACATATTATTGTCAGGATCATATAATATGCTATTAGTATGGACTGACTATATCTTCATAGGAACAAGTTGGATTTTATGACAAATCCATTGAGTGCTTGGATGACAATGGGGAACCAAGAGTCTTACAAGCAAAGAAGAAAGCCACATAAATTAGGATGGTGACAGCTATGCAGGCCAATTATAGTCGCAGGAAAGGGTGTGTGTTATTTGCAGTACATATCTCTAGTGACAAAGGTAAGGAAGTTGAGGATGAAAATGTTTTGAGCAAGTACCCATTTCTACACTAGTTTCAAGATGTATTTCCTGTAGATATTTCATAGTTTCCACCTCACAAGGAAGTAGAATTTTCTATTGAATTGGTATTGTTAGTGTCATAATTTTCATTCTGTCATCAATGATCAAAAGCACTCTTTTCATATTCATTTTAAGGGTCCCACTCATAATTTTTTTTATCATTCCATTAGGTCATGCAAAACATTCACTCACTCATGGTAGCTAGAGTCATAAAACCTCACTCTCCATAAAAAATTCATACTTTCTAGTCCACCTTCATGTCTTGCTGATCATAATTCAGTCATGAAAGTTCATTTCATCATGTCATTATGTCAGTCAAGTCACCAAGAAGTCTGCTCACTCAAAGTCTTCATTAGGTCTGTAGGTTTCATTCTTCAAGGTCCAAATAAAACACCATTTCATTGCATAAAGTCATCAAAAGTATGAGGGTGATCCAAATAATATCCCTTTACCATCTAAAGTGGATTTGCAAGCATGTAAAG
Source organism: Pinus albicaulis (assembly GCA_034641835.2). Classification (NCBI taxonomy): domain Eukaryota; kingdom Viridiplantae; phylum Streptophyta; class Pinopsida; order Pinales; family Pinaceae; genus Pinus; species Pinus albicaulis. The sequence continues at coordinate 1,446,460,282 of CM076578.1, read as the reverse complement.
ATGGTTTCTAAAGTTGTAATTTTTATTTCAAAGTATTATTTTCATACTAAATTGTAATTTTATTCAAAATAGAGATGTAATTTATTTTTTATTTTTTAATGTAATTTTATGCTCATTATATGTAATAAGTATTGTCCCAAGATGTCAACTCAAACTCATATGCCAAACTGAAGATCAAAAAAGTCAAAATGTAAAGAGTGCCAAACTCTAGTACATCAACCTGCAAAGAAGAAAATCAAAGTGTAAAAGGTATTTAGCAAAGTTTTCAAAGGTGAAATGAAACATTACAAAAGTGGGTTTTAAATTAAAATATCAATTTAATTCAAGTGTGAAAGCCTTATTGAAATCAAATTCAAACTCATTTGTCTCCTACCATCATTGAGCACACTCCAAGAGGGCGAAATTTCGAATTTCTGGGTGAAAATTTGTAAAAAACAGAGCAGAGGGATAACTCTCTTCTACGAGAGCGCACTCTCTTCTATGAGGGTGCAATCTCTTTTGCGAGGGCACACTTGACCAGGAAAGCCAAAAATTCATTCAAATTTAAAAAAAAACACTTCCTAAGCTTCATCAATGTTCTCATTAACATCCAACAAGTGAGTAAGAGCCAATGCCATCAATTATCATCTCCATCAAGTTCATTTGTTGGGTGCTGTGAAATTTGTTTTTGAATTTGGTGTTTATATCATTCAAAAAACCCTAGTATCTCCAATTTCACTCTTAATTCCACAAATCACATCTCCCTACACCTTCATACCTTTCCTACATTGCAAAATACGCATTCCTAAACCCCTGTATTGAAAATTCCCTTTCCCTAACCCTTTTTCCCAATACCCTAAGCCCTAGGTGCTACAACTACCTAAGATCCTAAACCTAAACCTGTAAATATTTTCCCCATCCTAAATTCCACCATATCACTACTCACTATCCCCTTTTCCGTTTCATAAATACCTAGCACTATCTCCCTCAATTTCCATTTCCCATTCCTCATTCCTAAAACCACTTTCCACCATCATCACACTTTAAAACATCATGGCATAAGAAGAGAAAAAACCATACAGTGAGGGAGAAGAAACAGAGGCTAGAAGGCCACATAAATGGGGAAGAATACTCATACTTGAGCCAACAAGTACTAGAGAACTTTTGGCATCTCCTATGGCAGTGACATGTCTCAAACATGTTGGGTGTTTTGAGTTCTGTGAGAAAATTCAGAGGGTCCAACACCATGCCATGTTGACCAGGCTTTTCATATCCAACCTCCATGACAACCAAGTTACTCTATATGGTGTCACCTTTATTGTGTCAACTACCATCATTTCAGCTGCCACTGGGATCCCAAATGTTGGGAAGAAATGGTTCAAGCACAGTGAATTGGAGGAACACTACTTTGAGCCTTTCATGAAACCAAGATATAAGAATGAGAAAAAGAGGTTCTTTCCTTTTTCGTACCTCCTGGAAAAATATGCACCAATGATGAAGATAATCATGAAATAATTTTCATGTGAAGATAGATTTTCAAGACTTTATACCTATCACATCTGACTCTTAATGCATTTCATTAGGGTAAATTTGCTTAACGTACCCTACTACCTTTTCTGGAGCATTGATAAGATGACACTTATTGTCCAGAAAAGGGAGTATGAACATCAAATGAGAAGTATTTTCCATCATTCCCTTATCAAAATCATAGTCCTCTATCATCTCAATGAACTAAACATTGCATGGAGTACCTTCATAGCCAATGATATATTCAAAGAACCATCCACTCAACATACAAAAAATGTGCCTTCATCATCTCATCCATTCACTTCCATCCCTCCATCTCATCCCATAGCACATTCATCATCATCAGATCAATCCCCTTCACCCATTTCACCTCCTTCACCTCCATTTCATCATGACATTGGATCACCTAGCAGGATTGAGGTCAGTGAGCCTAAGAGGGCTAATGTCGTTGAGGTTGAGCCATTGCCAAAGACCTACCAGATAGGTCAAAAGCATGTGTTTTATACACACGTAGTGGAAGGGGCCATGCCTTCTACATCAACAAAGCAGGTGGAAAAAGGCAAAGAAAAGTTGATCGAGGCAGAAATTTAGCCAGAGGTTAGACATGAAGAAAACCTCCATGAGACTGAGCATGATTTTGAGCTTGCCGACCAAAGTGAGGAGGATGATGATGAAAACATCAACATAGACATCAAAGGAAAGGGTACCAAGTTTAGAGAGCTCCAGACTAATCTTGAAAGGGCCAAGTTTGTCATAAACTTCCTTGAGCAGGAGATTAAGCAATTAAAGACTAAACAGGTCATTGATGAAGTCAAGTATATCACTGCTCAAAGGGAGGCAGAAAAGGCCAAAGTTATGATAGATGAGACACTTGAAAAGTATGGGTTGCTTGATGAACAAGATGGACAAGCACCAAGAGGCAGACCTAGAACTATAGGGCTGAAAAGAGCTCTAGCTCTAGAAAAACAAAAAGAGCCTGAGCTTATTGATCAGCTAACCCTAAATGAACAAATTGCAATGATAATTAATGAAAAAATGGAGCCATGAATTGATAGAGTAAATAATCATTTGGAGAAACTTTTGGCAAAGTATAACATAGATAATGATGTGTTGAGGAGGAAGGTCAAGAATCATGCTCAAAAGGAGAAATTGCAATGGCCAAACTCAAAAGAGCCAATGCAAATATTGAGGTTTTGATCATGCTGGAGGAGAAAATAAAGTTAGACATACTTATAGAGGCTTCACTCCAAGCCTAGCCACACCATCATCAACCACTTCACCAATTTTGAAACATTTTGAATCATTTTTGCAAAATATGAGTTTTTATGTGTATTCCTGAAAATTTTAATATGAGAAAATTGGTCACATCCAATGGCCAAACGGAGACCACCATTGGATTCAGAATGATGAAGACATGCACCCTGTCAATTTTCTAAGGTTTTTCAGAAAAAATGTTAAGTGAAAAGAACAAAAAACACCCTAAAAATCATGTTTCTGCCACTATTTTGGCCTAGGAGCCGTGCATAGAGCATTCTTGGGAGAATGAAGTTTTGACAAGGCAAATGACCTTCATTTTGGAAACTGAAGGAAAATCTGGAAACTAGACGTGAAGGAATTTCAAACAAGCTATCTTGGAGCCACTTTGAACACCTACAATTCAGTAAAAATCAGCCTTGAATAGGGAGGGCGCACTTGACATAAAAATGGTGCACTTGACCATTTGCTGATTTTTTTGAAATTTATATGTAGTTTTGATTTTATCTCAAAAATTGATGTTTATACCTATGTAATTGAGGATGGTAAATGTAATTATGTTATGGATAAGTTACCTATGGGTAGATTCATCAGGTAAAAGTTGTCATTAAGTCAAATGAATCAGTTTGAATGTAATTAGGGAGGAGTCACTTGCACCTTTCAGTTCAGAATTTTGTGGATCTCTTCCTCACCTCATGGATTTGACCCCTGAGAATGAGTGATTGTTGTTGTAATTTCTATTTATTCCCTTTCTTCACTCTTAGTAAGGGTTGGAATCGATTTGGATGCTAGCTCATTGATCAAGGACTATTGTATTTAGTTTGGCCAGTTAATAAAGAAGAGTTGCAACTATTGTTTGGGATACATGTGGTATGATGTTAATCATTTTTTTCCCTTCAGTTTCATATGTTATAATGTGTTTTATTCATGTTCATTACATATTTGTTGTATTATCTCTTTCAAGTTGATAGGAATAATACATGCTTGCTCATGCTTTGTTTAGGGAAAGTTATCATAATTTGTCCTTTTTCCTCTGTTTAGGAAGAATACATCTCCCATGCTCTTCCTAGCTCCTCATCAGTCTTAAAGCCATCTCATCAAAATCATCTTAAAGTGTTAAGCCTTATGCCTACCTTGGCCCATTGAATATTTAAAACCCTATCTCATTTTCCTTGATCTAGCTCCCTTGATCATACTTTCATCCAACAACCTAGCCAAAATCAATTATCAAAACCCCTGAACTCACACCTAGCCTAAAACCCTAATCCATTCATCCTCCTAGGCCATGTTTTATGGAGAGAGCCCTCTCCAACTTGGTAGTGCTAGCTACCAAGTTAAAAGGTTAGTATGTGTTTACCTCTGTTGGGATTCCTTCTTCAACCTTGGGAATCTGGTGGAGTGATAACATTCTAGTGCCGTTTTCGAGGAGAGAAAAGAAAATTTTTCCCTGGGTGTACAACAAATATTTATCAGAAATTGCATGATGGGATCTAGTTTCATAAGGCTGATTTCATAATTGCGGTGCCTCATAGCATATCTAGCTTCTCGAAGAAAATATACCAAGTCCAACCCTGATCTAGATCCAGTTTCTCTCGTCAAAGATCCTGAAATAATTATGAGGAAAAGATCTCAGTCATCTTCAAATTATTTGGATTCTCCTCCTCGAGTTTTAGTAAGATCCTTCTCATTACCTTATGATTTGGTAGCCATTCATGATTTAGTTTTTGATACCAAATTTGAGTTGCCACTGTTTAGAACCAAAACTGAGATTGACTTGAATACAATAGTCCCTGAACCTTGGAGATTAGAGTTAAACCCATCAATCGTTGAGGCTGCAAATGAGACTGATGTCAAAAGTTGGAGACAATATCACAAGCTCGAAAAATTAGCCAACACCTTACGTTACACCATTGAAAAAGCCCTCATTCAATACCAAAAATAAACCCTTCACATCCTCGAAGCTTCCCAAATAGCTACCGCTTCTTCATCCATCCCATCATCATCTCAACTTCCCCCTCAAGGACCTCCTCAGGTCAATCCACCCTTTGTTCCTCCCCCACCACCACATTCAACATGAATTATGGCTTTGTTTGGACCTTTAGTTCTCCTTGGTAGCTTGTTGATTTGCCACAAGGATATGGCCAAAGACTTCCCCTATTTGATGAAAACTCTCAAATCACTACCTGTAAGCACATGGCCAAAATCACAAACTTCATAGATCTTGAGGAGTTAGATGAAAATGATGCCAAGATGCGAATTATCATGCAATTTTTTTCTGGTGAAGTTAAAACTTGGTTTTGTGCCCTAGCAACTAATTCTATTAGGACTCTCACTGAACTAACTGATGCTTTCTTAGCTAGGTGGGATGAGAAGAAAAACCCCTTACAAATCCTTGCTGAGTATGACTCCTTGAGGTGTAATCCTAATGAATCTATTCCTGAGTATAATACTTGATACCTCAAAATATATAACTCCATCCCAAATGAAATGAAACCACCTCCTGGTTTGGATCTCTTGCGTTATCCTGATTCTTTTGAATGAGACATGGCCTACTCATTAAGAGAGAGAAATCTACCTTGGAAGAAATGATCCAAAATTCAGTGAGTGTTGAGGCCAACCTCTTGATTAAGAAGTCAAAACTCAAAACTGAACATAAAGGTAACCATTAAAGAGGAACCTTCCACCTCACCCAAAACTAAATTTGATGCTTTGCTTAGGACCATGGAAAGGATGGTTGATAGAATTTCTATTTCAGATAAACAAATGGAGCCACAAGTCAGAAATCCGAAATTTCAAGGCCAGTAGTAGTAGCCTCAGTTCCAGATAAAGAAAATAGAGCAAAGAGCTCCTAAAACATAGCAAAAACAACAAATTATGAAACCACTACAATAAAACTATGCTCAGAATGAGGAAGAGGAAGAACCAACAGTAGAGGAAAACATTCTCTTTATAGCTGATGGCCAACCCATGTTTTTTACCGAAGGTGAAGAGTATGTGGAAAAAACAAGGTTAATGAGTGATAAAGACTTCATATTGGAAAATGATCATGAGTTAGAAAAATAATCTGATGATTATTAGAGAGGATACATGAATGCATTGATTTCCCAGCAAAGGAAATACTCCTTGAGGAGCCGTGATGTTCCAATCAATCCACTTCTGTAAAAGACAGTCCAACAGATAGAAATACCATAGAAGAAAGCTTCTCTAGCCAATCAGAATAATGGTAAAGATATTGTAGCTCCAAATCAGAACAAAAGTAATCAGCCTTCTACAAGTGCACCTGCCAAAGAAAGAGATATTCAGAGGAAAGAATCCGCACCGAAATATCATGTTGAGAAAAGGGATATCATCATAAAAGAGGTAGAAAAAACTATACCTTTCAATTTAGAGTCAGAAATTTCAAAGTTAAAGGTGTCTATTCCTCTTACTAAATTGGTCAAAGCTGACAAGTATAAATCCTATGTATTTAAAACCTTGAGAGTTGACCCTTTATCTAACATGGTCAATATAAAGGATGATCAACCCGAGCTTATATTTGGTCTTGAAATTAATGGTCAGTATGAAGATAGCGAGGTCCCTCTATTTTAATTGAGTCTTAAAATCCACCAATTCATCCTTCATAACACTATGTTAGGCTCTAGGACCTCCCACAACCTCATGCCCAAAGCCATCACAGAGAAGCTTGGCCTTGACATAACCTGCCCATATCATGATTTATATTCTTCTGATTATGGTCGTGTCCGTTGTTTGGGTCTAATCAAAGATCTAGTTGTATCCCTAGAGCAGATCCCAGCCAAAAATGTCCTAATGGACGTGGTTGTTGCTGACATTCCGCCACGTTTTTTTATGCTGCTCTCAAGATCCTGGGGGGCTAAATTGAGAGGTACACTGTAGTTGGAATTTTCCTATGCAACCATTCCTGTCTTCGGTCAAACAAGAAAATTATACTGTGAGATTAAAATGAAATATATGATCACAAACAAGGAAAGGCCTAATAATCATCCTATAAACGCTCTACATACAGACTTAGAGTCCTTCATTTTGTATAATTATTCTGGATTAAATGATGTAGATTGTCAATTAGTAGAGATAGAGAATGTTCCTAAGATTTCAGATTGCATTAGAACAGTGCCAGAAAAATAAAAAGAGAATTTGCCTACTGCATTCGAACAACCATCAGAGAAGGCAGATGAAAGTTCAGAACATCATAAAGAAACAGATCAGAAACTTGTGTGAGAACATATCCAAGAGTTTCAACACCTTCAGGGTGAAAATGGTCTTTGGAGCATGGACTTTGATGGTATCGTTGGAAAATATGGGGCCGAAATTGGTTTATGGATCAGTAGCCCATTTCATCAGCAAAGTAAAGTCCCTAATAATGTTAGATTGCATTCCTACAAATTAGCATTCGATTGCACGAACAATGAGGCGGAATATGAGGCACTCATTACTGGTCTGAAAATTTTGAAAAATTTGGGAGATAGAATAATTGCAATCTACAGTGATTCAAAGATGGTAATTAAAAAATTCAAAGGTGAGTATCAAGCTAATCACCCAAGGATGAGGCAATATAGGAATGCAGTACTTGATATTTTGAAGATGCTTCTAGAATATACACTTAAAGTTGTGCCAAGGATGCAAAATATTATGGCCGATTCATTAGCCACTGCTGCAAATAATTTTATAATTTCAATGTTTTCAAATAAAACATTTGAGATTCATGTGAAGCACATGCCCGCCATTCTTGATAACTTGCGATTTTGGAAATTATTCTGGGAAGATATGCATGTGAACAATTTCCTTTGAAGTGAAGGTGAGTTTGAGAACTATTCTATGGACGAAGTGTATGACAATGATGACCAAGTAATCGAGGCAACTGAAATTGACATACTTCAGCTCAAGGACAATAATATTCCAAAAGGTCTCATACCTTTGGAAGAATTTTTTGATCCAGATGATGTGGCAAGAAAGCCTACTTTGGTTCCCACAGAAAAGGCGTAGAAGATGTTAATATCAGAACAACAGATCAACCAAAGTTCATCAAGCTTTCAAAGTCTGTCTCCCAAGGTAAAGACTAAATACGTTTATTTTCTTACTGATTTTTCTGATGCATTTGCTTGGGATTACTCAGATCTAAAGGTGTATGATACAAATATAATTCAACACACCATCTTGATAAAGCCAGATCAAAAGCCTTTTAGGAAAAAGCTCAGGAGAATATACCCAAAGTTGTTGTCGTCCATTGAGAAGGAAGTAAACAGGCTCTATAAGGCAAGTATTATTGTTCCAATTAGATTTTTTGATTGGATGTCCAATTTATTTCTAGTGAGATAGAAGACCAATGAAATCCGACTATGTATAAACTTTAGAAATCTAAACAAAGTGTCGTTGAAGGAACATTACCTGCTCCCTAAAATATACCACATACTTGAGCGAGTTCTAGGAGCCACCAGGATGTCATTTCTAGATGGTTACTCAGGGTATAATCATATCCCTGTGCATGAAAATGATCAGGACAAGACAGTGTTCACTACACCATGGGGTACGTTCAAATATTCTAAGATGCCATTCGGTTTGAAGAGTGTTGGGGCCACTTTCCAGCATGCTATGGACATAGCATTCGTTAATGAGAAGGATTCCTTCCTTGTTGTTTATTTAGATGATTTGATTGTTTATTCAAATTCAAATGATGAACATTTACAACATTTGAGAGTCATGTTCCAGTGATGTAGAAAATTTGGAATATATCTCAACCCAAAGAAGTACCTATTTGCTATGGAAGAAGGAAAGATTCGTGATCACATCATCTCAAAGGATGGGATCCGGATAGATCCTTCTAGAGTTGAAGCGATACAACAAATCGATTTCCCTCGCAACAAGAAGGAAATCCAAACGTTCAATGGTAGGATGAATTTATTACAAAGATTCATTCCCAACTTAGCAGAGCATCTTAGAGAGTTAACTAACATGCTATAAAATGATAATGACATAAAATGGTCTGAAAATTCTTGTAAGTCATTCAACTCTATGAAATTTTCTTTGACCACTGCTCTAGTTTTGACAAGTCCCGATTATTCACTAGATTTCTTTCTATTTTCTTCCTCTTCTAAGCATACTTTAATGGCAGCGGTACTAATGTAGAAAAAAGATGGGATAGAGATGCCAATAGAATTCTTCAGCCACACAATAAGGGATGCATCACTCTGATACAATATCATCGAGAAACAGGCCTTGGCTTTGGTTAAAGCACTCAAGGATTTCCGTGTTTATATTTTTCACTCACATATTTTGGCATATGTTCCAAACACAACTGTTAAACAAGTACTCATGCAGACATATCCAGAAGGAAGGAGAGGTAGATGGATAGCAACACTCTTAGAATATAACCTTAAGATCAAGCCCACCATGATGATCAAAGGTCAAGGCTTAGCCAAGCTCATGGCTGAGTCAAATCTCCATGCACTAGATATCAGTCTTATATCAGCATTGTCCAATGAGGAAGAAGGTGTAAGTCTCATTTAGGTATCAGATCTCTTTTCATCATCTCCATCATATGCTGATATCATTTATGTTTTACAACATTTAAAACCTCCTCCAGGCATGTCTAAGAGTAAGGGTAGGTCCTTGATGCTTAAGGCTTCAAAGTATTGCATATTAGAAAGTGCACTCTACTGGAAGGATCCTAGAGGTGTGTTAATCGATTTCTTGGTTGAAGATGAGTCCAAAGAAGTGATGAAGGATTTTCACAAAGGAGATTGTGGAGGTCACTTATACTGGAAGACCACAACCAACAAAGTACTGAGAGTGGGGTACTATTGGCCGACATTGTTTGTAGATTTGTACAAGACGGTCATGAGCTTCCATGAATGCCAACTTTTCTAAGGTAAACGTAAGCTTCTTCCTTTACCATTAAAACCCATTTTAGTTCAAGCTCCTTTCCAACAATGGGGGTTAGATTTCATTGGTGAGATACATCCACCCTCATCCGCTCAACACATATTGATACTTACCGCCACATACTACTTTACAAAGTTTGGTTTTCCTAGAAAGATCATCACAGATAACGCCACAACCTTAAAATCGAAGAAAATGATAGAATTCTATGACATGTATAAAACTAATTTGGGTCATTCTACAACATACTATCCACAAGGTAAAAAATTGGCAGAATCCTCCAATAAGTCTTTGATCAACATAATAAAAAAGATGTTGGAGGCGAATAAGAAGAATTGGCACAAGAAGCTAATTAATTTACTGTGGGCAGATCGGGTAAGCAACAAGAAATTCATTGGCATGTCTCCATTTCAGGTAGTTTACGGTGTGGACATGGTTTTTCCTTCTTCATTGGCTGTCAAGGTCATGAAAATTTTACAAGAAGTAGGAAGCGAAGAGAATGACATACAATGCCAGATAAACCAAATGATTCACCTGCAGCAGACGAGAGAAGAAGTGTTTTAGAACACTTCTAAGCTCCATGATAAGATCAAGCAAATCTATGACAGAAAAACCAAGGAAGATGATTTCAAGATCGACAATGTAGTAATCCGCTGGGATGCCAGAAATGAAGACAAGGGTAATAAAGGGAAGTTCGATAATTTATGGAAAGGACCTTTTAAGATTGCTGATTGTCGTGGAAAAAGTGCATATCTCTTGGAAGAAATGGATGGGAAAGATTTCTTAGGAGGGCCAGTTAATGGTAGGATCCTGAAGCACTATCTTTTTTGATATGAAATTGTGAAAAATTTCTCATCTTCATTGTATATATAAGTTTGATATTCCTACAAGTGTGAAGTAGAAAAGCACTGGATTTCAGAGCCCAAAGTGAAGGCCCTAGAGCTTCATTGAGTTTCTACCATTTTCAAGTTCAGTTTTCAGAAAATTAAGTTAGGTTTTGAGTCATTGTTTAGTCAATTTCAATCAGTTTCAAAGTCAGTTTGTGTCATTGAGTTGTCAGTATTTAGTCATGCATTTCATTTTGAGTTTTTTGACCGTATTGGCCCAATGGTTAGGCACTTGGGCTATGGTGTTCTTGACACCTCCAAGGAGCTGCCATCCCCGATAAGGCCGATGTTAGTGTCAGAATTTGCATTCTGCCATCAGTGATCAAAATCACTCTTTTCATATTCATTTTAAGGGTCCCACTCACATTTTTTTTTATCATTCCATTAGGTCATGCAAAAAATTCACTCACTGATGGTAGTTGTAGTCATAAAACCTCACTCTCCCTCAAATTTTCATACTTGCTGGCCCACCTTCATGTTTTGCTGAGCATACTTCAGTCATAAAAGTTCATTTCATCATGTCATTATGTCAGTCAGGTCACCATGAAGTTTGGTCACTCAAAGTCTTCATTAGGTCTCTAGGTTTCATTCTTCAATGTCCAAATAAAACACCATTTCATTGCATAAGGTCAAAAAAAGTATGAGAGTGATCCAAATAATATCCTTTTACCATATAACGAGGATTTGCAGGCATGTAAAGATGGTTTCTAAAGTTGTAATTTTGATTTCAAAGTATGATTTTCATATTAAAGTGTAATTATATTCAAAACAGAGATGTAATTTATTTTTTATTTTTTAATGTAATTTTATGCTCATTATATGTAATAAGTACTATCCCAAGCTGTCAACTCCAACTCATATGCCAAACTAAAGATCAACAAATTCAAAATGTAAAGAGTGCTAAACTCCAACACATTAACCTGCAAAGAAGAAGATCAAAGTGAAAATGGTATTAAAAAAGAATTTCAAAGGTGAAATGAAACATTAGAAAAGTGGGTTTTAAATTAAAATATCAATTTCATTCAAGTGTTAAAGTCTTCTTGACATCAAATTCAAACTCATTTGTCCTACCATTGTTGAGCACACTCCAAGAGGGAAATTTTTTGAAATTCTGGGTGAAAATTTGCAAAAAACAGAGCAGAGGGCGCACTCTCTTCTGTGAGGGCGCAATCTCTTCTACGAGGGCACACTCTCTTCTGTGAGGGCACACTCTCATCTCCAAGTGCACACTCTCTTTTGCGAGGGCACACTCTCTTTTGCGAGGGCACACTTGACAAGGAAAGCCAAAAACTCATTCAAATTGAAAAAAATCACTTCCTAAGCTTCAACAACGTTTTCATCGACCTCCAACAAGTGAGTAAGAGCTAATGCCATCAATTATCCTCTCCATCAAGTTCATTTGTTGGGTGTTGTGAATTTTTTTTTTGAATTTGGTGTTTAAATCATTTAAAAAACCCTAGTATCTCACATTGCACTCTTAATTCCCCAAATCACATCTCCCTACACCTTCATACCTTTCCTACATTGCAAAATACCCATTCCTAAACCCTTGTATTGAAAATTCCCTTTCCTTAACCCTTTTTCCCAATACCCTAAGCCCTAGGTGTTAAAACTACCTAGGCTCCTAAACCTAAACCTGTAAATATTTTCCTGATCCTAAATTCCACCATATCACTACTCCCTATCTCCTTTTCCATTTCATAAATCCCTAGCACTATCTGTTGAATTCTTAGTTAAACTCAGAGGGTGGGGGGGGGGGTGAATTAGTTTAACACATACATGAGCTTTTTTAAATTTTTCATCAGCTTATTTACAGCTTAATTTTATAACCAACCTTAGTATATGAACAGTCTTAATAAGTTGCAGCAAGTATTAAATTAATGTGACATAAAACTTATTATGAGAGCAGCAAACATTAAGCAGATTTGGTAACTCATCTCAGCACATAGACAACACAGATAGAGATAGCATATATAAGTGGAAACCAATAAAGGGAGAAAACCACATCTTATTATTGTTGTGATGCAAAGGCAAGCTCCAACTCCCTCTCACCACTGCTTTTCTGCAGGCACTGACCTACAGGAGGCACCAACCTCAATTCTGCAAGCTACAACTTGCAAGGAAGCTCCAACTCCCTTCAATTTTCTGCAGGCACCAACCTACAGGAGGCTCCAACCTCAGTCAGCTACAACTGACAACTATCAAGATTCAACTTGATAGGGAAGCTCTAAATTCCTCAATTTATCAAACGGAATGTTTGCTAATTTACCTCAGATATCAGCTCTGTTCTGTAGCATCTCTTTATGCTCTTCTCTTCCTTATCTTCTCTGCCTCAATCTTCTATACTCTGCATTCTCTATCTTTACTCTCTCTAACCCTATGTGCATATCAAGATGATATTATTTATAAACATTTTCTTGTGACTATCTGTATTCCTCAAGGAATTCGAAATGGATAGCCATACCTCTTAGTCTTCTACCTTCTCATTTCTTTTCCAGCTCACTCAGAAAATATAACTGTAGGTACCAATTTAACATTACAGTGGGATATTTGTTCTCTTCTGGAGACTTGCTAATGCATCACAACAATATAAATTAAAATCATTTACATTCAATTACAATGAAAACTCCAAATCACTCATTCAGCCTTTTGGATTGCTGTGCATTTGTCTTTTCTTTGACTGTGTCTGTCTTTTTCAGCTCTGCTTTCTCTTCTGTCCTCTGCCGTGGTGTAACTACTATTCTTAGTCTCATGTTTTGGATGGACCCCACATGCCAGCTATACTCCGCTCAATGAACTTTGACCAACACATTCATCAGCACTTATAATTAAGTTGAAGTCCTCTGGCCCACAGTATTACCTTTGCGCTACAGCTTTGAATAGGCATACCTTTCTTCAAACAGGATCAATCTTGGTTATAATATAACCCAATGCATGCCTTAACCTCCGACCTTGGCTTCTATAAGCTTTATTTAGGACCAATATAATGATAGCTCATGGCATTTCTTTGAACGTAACATATCAATATATTATACGTGTTCCGACCCAACGCTATATGGTATCCTTGACTTTAGGTTTAAACCCAAACACATCCTTATAACAACTCTATGGCACATTGATCATCGAAGGAATTCATTCAAGTCTTTCTTTGTTTATTAACTCTACCAACACATTCCAATCATAATATATATCAAAATACATTACTTTCTCCATTCGAATGTTTACGAAACAGTCGGTAAGCCTTAGACTTCATCAACACCCATTAAACTTATAAACCTCGGGCCCACTTGCCGAACTTTTCTTATTCCCGATGCGATGAATCGCTTCTGAATACTTCCGATTGTGATAGTTCCGATGCGATTAATCGCAATCACAACTCTCAGTAGTATGTTCCGATGTCCTGATTTTACTCCGATGCGTTTGAACACTGTTCATTTAAATGTGCTGATGCGATTAGAACGGAACTCAAACCTATAAAGTCACAGTTTATACGCACATCGGGTCCGGAACTCAATCGCAATCGCAATTTTCATTTGCATGTTCCGATATTCTTATGCTCCGATGCTCTGATGCGATTTGGTGAGGGTCCGACTAGCTATCAAATCTCTGGAACTCAAACATATATGAATCGTTGTTTAAACCATATCGGGTCTGGAACTTCAATCGAAATCGAAACTTCTATTGTCATGCTTCGCTGCCACACTTTTCTCCGATGCGATGTAACACTATTTACCAGAACTCAAACATATATCAATCATGGGTTATAAACCCATCGGGTCTGGAACTTCAATCGCAATCACAACTTCTATTGTCATGCTTTGCTGCCACACTTTTCTCCGATGCGATGTAACACTATTTACCGGAACTCAAACATATATCAATCGTGGTTTATAAACCCATCGGGTCTGGAACTCAATCGCAATTACAGCCTGTTGTTAACCTGTTCCACTGTCAATTTTCCGATGCGATTGGGAAAGGGTCCCACCATATAAGGCTTTGTTACCTTTGGTTCTTTTGATCTCGGGCTCAATAATATGATACATATGCCTTGTATTATACCTTTGGTCCCTTGTCCATAAAGCGATCCATATAAATTTATATATATATGCTTTGGACCTTTGTGTATAAGGCGCAATATATGTAATGCACTGCATATATATAAGCTTCCACTTCCGCCTTTATTGTATCCTCCAGCTGGGGTAATGATTCTCGGAATTTACGTTTATGTATCCTCCAGCTTGGGTAACGATTCTCTGAATTTTATGTAGGGGGGTCCCACACTACATATAATGTTCTCCATCAATATTATCTTAATTCTTTGGATCAGACTTAAGCCCAACACAAATTCATGTAGTAATATAACCTTTCGGGTTCCTATGAAGAATGTCCCGCCTTCATTATATACAAATTCATGTGAGATCTATTAAAAGGTTTATTTCTTATTCTTCAGCACTTCAATATATGAAGCCTGCTTCATTCTTACGTTAATTCAACGCTGATCATTTCACTGTTTGATAATGGCTCTGCCTCTACCTTTTCCTCTGCTGCTCGACCATTTCATCTA
Source organism: Pinus albicaulis (assembly GCA_034641835.2). NCBI lineage: Eukaryota > Viridiplantae > Streptophyta > Pinopsida > Pinales > Pinaceae > Pinus > Pinus albicaulis. Next base: position 1,446,445,177 of record CM076578.1, on the reverse strand, counting down.
TACCTCTTCCTTCGTTGTGCCTCTGCCTCTACTGCTCGACCGTTTCATCTCTTCCTCTGTATTCGCTGCCTCTGGCTCTGCCTCTGCTACTCGACTTCTGCCTCCACTGCTCTCTGTAAATGTTACCTGCTGTCTTCTGCTATTGTCCTTTGCCTGTCTCTGCATCTGCTGCCTTCTTTTCCATCAATGACAACATTTCCAACAGTCTCCCCCTTTGGCATTGATGGCAATACACTTCCTCTGTTTGCCTTTTAGGATCCTTTCTCCTGTTGCTTGCTCTTCCTCCCCCTTTGACATCAATGGCAAGGGGTTGCAAATCTCTTAGTGTAGATTCTGTCCTTTAATCCTTTGATCCTGAGGACCTGTTTCATGCTTCCTTTGCTGGCTGATCTCCCCCTCGAATGATATTTTCGTTTATGTTCTCCCCCTAAAACTGTGCTTTATCTTCATATTAGAGAGTAGCATCTACAGATACTACCCCTAGTCTATCTCTCAAATATTCAAATGGTTCTCTAGCAAGAGGTTTGGTAAATATATCTGTTGTCTGTTCTTTTGTTGGTACATACTCCAGTTTTACTATCTTTTGAGCCACTTGTACTTCTCGGAGAAAATGATACTTGATTGGGATATGTTTGGTTTTTGAGTGAAGCACAGGATTTTTAGATATACTTATAGCACTTGTATTATCACATTTGATTTAGATAGGTTCATCAATGCTTACCTTCATGTCTTGGAGGGTTTTCTTGATCCACATGAATTGTGCACAACATGCTGTTGCTGCTATATATTCTGCTTCTGCTGTAGACAGAGAGATAGATGTTTGTTTCTTGCTTAACCATGCCACCATACTTTCTCCTAAATAGAATGCACCTCCACTTGTGCTTTTCCTGTCATCCACACAGCTAGCCCAATCTGCATCTGTGTATGCTGTCAAAGTGAAGCTTTTGCCTTTAGGATACCAAAGTCCATACTGTGTTGTTCCTTATAGATATCTAAATATTCTTTTGACTGCCAGAAGGTGGTTTTGTTTAGGTGCTGCTTGATATCTAGCCACTAGTCCTACTGCTAGCATGATGTCTGGTCTTGATGCTGTCAGATACAACAGACTTCCTATCATGGATCTGTAGAGTTTTTGATCTATATCAGCAGATCCATCATCAACACACAGCTTGCATCCCGTGATCATGGGAGTTGAAACAGGTTTGCAGTCCTCCATTTTGAACTTTTTCAATATTTCTTTTAAGTATTTTTCTTGTGAGATGAATGTGCCTGAGTTATTTTGCTGAATTTGAAGTCCTAAGTAGAAAATGAGTTCTCCAATCATGGAAATCTAAAACTCTGATTTCATCTTCTCACCAAACCCTTTTGCTAGTTCATCTCTGTTGCTTCCAAACATAATGTCATCAACATATACTACAACAATCAGGAGTTCATTTTCATGGGCTTCTATGCATAGATTGTTGTCTACTCCACCTCTCTTAAAGCCTTGTTTTTGCAAATATTTATCCAATCTTGAGTACCAAGCATGAGGAGCCTGTTTCAGTCCATATAGATCCTTTTTCAGTCTGCACACATAGTCTTCTTTGTCTGTTAAAGAGAAAGCTTCCGGTTGTTCCATGTAGACTTCTTCTTCTAGATCTCCATTTAGAAAAGCAGATTTTACATCCATTTGATATACCCTGAAGTCTTGATAGCATGCAAAAGCCAGAAACATTATGATGGCTTCCATTCTGGCTACAGGGGCAAATGTTTCATCAAAATCAAGTCCTTCGATTTGTGAATATCCTTTGTAGACAAGTCTGAATTTATTCCTGATTACCTGTCCTTCCTCATTCATTTTATTTTTGAATACCCATTTTGAGCCTATGAAATTTTTCCCAGTGGGTCTAGGAACTAGTTCCCAGGTATTGTTTTTCTCAATTTGGTCTAATTATTCATTCATAGCATTCACCCAATACTTGTCCTTGCTGGCTTCTTCAAATCTCTTTGGCTCTATTTGTGATAACATGGCTATGTATACCTCTTCTGTCTGTTCAGTTAGCTGCCTTCTTGTCTGGACCCCTACTTTCTTGTCTCCTATGATCTGATCTTCAGGATGATTCTTCTGAGTGTATCTTGAGGGGGCTTTCGAGCTCAGCTCTGCATCTTCTGTTGTCTTGCTTTTTTCATGATCATTTTGGTTTTATTCTTCATGGTTGTCTGATGGACTGCAACAGTCTGTATATCTTGTATTGTTTGGAAGTTCTTCATCAAATATCACATCAATACTTTCTACTATTTTTCGAAGAGTCTTGTTGTAGCACCTGTACCCTTTACTTTTGGAAGCATATCCTAGAAAAATCCCTTCATCTGCTCTTGCATCAAATTTCCCAATATTTTCATCATTATTCTTTATATAACACTTGCTTCCAAAAAGTCTAAAACGTTTGATTGAAGCTGGCTTTCCATGCCATAGTTCATAGGGAGTCTTGTCATTGCTTGGCCTTAAGTGAGCTTTATTAAGGATATGCACCACTGTGTGTACTGCTTCTGCCCAGAAGGTTTGAAGAATATTACTCTCTTGCATCATGGCTCTGGAAATTTGTTGTACGGATCTGTTTTGTCTCTCTGCTACTCCATTCTGCTGAGGTGTCCTTGCAATATTAAATTGTTGCTTTATGCCATGTTCATTGCATAGGTTTGCAAAGTCATAATCAGTGAATTCACCTCCTCTGTCTGATCTGATGCATTTTAGCTTGCATCCTGTCTAATTTTCTGCTAAAGTTTTGAATATTTTGAATTTTTCCAGAGCTTCCGATTTATTCTTGAGAAATGCAACCCATGTCATTCTGGAGAAATCATCTATTATCAGCATGAAGTAGGATTCTCCACTTGGTGTTTTAGTTCTTGCAGGTCCGCATAGGTCCATGTGCACAAGTTGTAGTGGTATTCTTGTTGATAACTCATCTTTGGCCTTGAAGGATGTGTGGGTC